>JAQQPU010003413.1:0-16386 GCA_029168905.1 Artemia sp. Kazakhstan ARC1039 | reverse complement strand
GTTAATGACTCAATAATCTATGAAAGTGACAAAATTCCTGTTTTTCAAATTCTCACTGACAAAGTCCATAAAAACAGACATAAATGTGACAAAGTTCCTGTTTTTTCAAATTCTCACTGACAAAGTCCATAAAAACATATAAAAATGTGAGAAAGTTCCTGTTTTTTTCAAATTCTCACTGACAAAAACCATAAAAACATACAAAAATGTGACAAAGTTCCTGTTTTTTCAAATTCTCACTGACAAAATTCATAAAACATCCATGAAAAACATCAAATAAATCGACCAACACACATAACCATCCATGAAAACATCCATAAATGTGACAAAATTCCTGTTTTTTCAAATTCTCACTGACAAAATCCATAAACCACATGGTTCTATGCCCATATATGGTGTGCTGATCGGAGTAGCACCCCCATCTCTACTGGTGTAAAAAGGGAGGCTTTGAATAGATTGGGATGGAGGAGGAGCGTGCGTAGCTGTGTTGGCCTCAGGTGGCTTGGTGCTGTGGTGAGTTGTTAGTAGTATTAGTAGTAGTAATGAAAGCAAATCATAGCATCAAGTAAGAAAGATCCAGACACACACTGCTTCAATATTACCAGCCTTTTTAAAATTTCTTGCGAACCTGATTATGTTTTTTTAATGTCATTTTATTTAAATTGTAACGAAAGCCAAAACTACCAGCAGACGCAATTGATGCGCACACATACACAGCTTACGATCTAGTTGTCTCTTATTCATATTGTATTTTCTTAGACTGTTAATTTTCAAATATATTCAACTGAACAGTTCACTTTTTTTTCCTTTTGGCTCTATGTCTTAAGTTAATCATTTAAATAACGTAATTAATTACTGTAAATTATATGTATGTGCCTGCTTCATTTCTTTTAAACTATGATTTGCTTATTTTTTTATGCATGGTTATCATCTTAAAAACCCTAGCAGAGGCGCATCCCTACCACAATATAATCATCTTTTGTTGAAATCTTCTTTTCATGCTAATTTTATCTTTCATTCGAGTTAGAATTAGCTTAAATGGGAATAAAAGCGAATCCTAGCATCAAGCACGATCACCTCCACTCTAGTCACCTTTGAATTCGTCAACTTTTGCAAAATTTACCCACACTCTAGGCACCGGAGTTTTTATAGCTCCGAGAAGAATAAAACTAATTCCAGTTTTGACTTTACCAGTTTAGACAGTAAACAAATATATTTTTTGAAAATGGGTGACTTCTCCTGAGTTCTACAAAGCTACTATTTCCAAATAAGCTTTCCAAATAAGTGAAATAACAAAATTTTCAGTCATCTAGCTTTAGAAGAAATCAACACTGCTCACCAGGTAAATTAGAAAAATGAAAGATATATTCACAAGAATCTTTACCCAAGAAAAAAAAAACGAGAATCTAAAAGATAAGAAGTAGCACTATAATATTATAGATGGCACTACCATACAAATTGAGGCAGGAGAAACAAATCCTGTACCCTGCACTATCATTGGTTACGGACAAAACCAAACTCTAGCTGAAGCAGACGATTTTGAAGTATCAAATAATCAAAGAAGAAATACTTCAAATGACAGTTCATCAAGAATTCAGAAGAAAAGAAGCCTTGGTATTAAAAATAAGGATTAAACCTATGAATGCAAAGCGTATGCTAAAGCATTTTCTTTTCCTTTCCCTATTATCCAAAGATGTAACGGTTCACACAAGAGAAACACTCACAAATGTGAAATAAGAGCTAAGCTGGTTGCTCTCAGCTCAAACTTATCCACACATTCGAGAGTTCATGCTGGCAAAATGCTTTAATTGCAGGGTCTATTGTAAAATTTTTGTCAGAGTTTAGCTTTATCCATCCATAGGACAGCAAAACTCTATAATACATGATATGCATTAAAATGTTTTCTTGGTTCAACAAAAATGTTTTGCCTAAACTATGTTAGTTTAGGTTAAATTACTTTAACTTGTTATTTTCAATCAGCTTAGGTTTAAATTAATTTAACTGGTCATTCTGTTAGGCCTATGTGATTAGGCCTAATCAAGCCTGTTCAGAATTGATTGACTAATATCAAAATAATGAAATTGTCCTGGAAAATAAGATTTCTTCTTACTTATTACACATTTTGACAAGGATTGAGTGGCCTGCCTCTATAGCTTTCCCTAAATTAACCTATTTTAAGGGATTTATCCAGTCTCCTTATTTCTGAGGAGAAAAACTTAAATATCTATGGTTAGGCTAAATTTTGCCATTTCCCCACTTAGACTGAATCAGGGATTATTCAGGCGGCACTGTCGTTGTCTTGGATGTAAACACCACTACAGACTAAGAAACAATCGTGGCCTTGCTATATAAGACCGTCAGATTAAGGCTGGAAGCAATTATTAACAGGTTTGCTACTCTTAAAAAGCACTATGGCCTTGTCTTTCAGGCTGTTGAATCTGCTATCCAGAGTGCACTTGTCACAACAGGGGTGTAATCTATTGCAATGCCAAAATTTACATATAACGGGGACATTGGTGCATACCTCAGCACAAATATAATTCAGTGTAGGATGCAAAATAACAATACCAAGTAGACCCCGAAGGCACGCCGAAAAGTCGGCGGCGCGCCGCCGAAAAAAAAAACGGTTGCGCGCCGCCGAGCTTGCATCAGCGCACTGACGCCGCCGTTTTTTCGCTCTTTTTTGCTTATCGATATCGTTCTCCGGGCTTCAAACGTCATCCCGGCTAATCTGCTTCTTAAAGTTAAATACTGTCATCTTGGGCTCGCCTTGTATATCGGAAGGAGAAGAAGAAATTTTTCTTGAAACAAAAATTCTACCTTGCACTTTAAAATTCTGTTCATTTTCTTTCTGATATTTCGGATGAAAAGAGGTAGGTAAAAGAGCATAAGGCAATTTAGGATGTTATCATAGGCAGCGCAATCAGGCTGCCTAAGTAAAGAACAATGTTGGCACAATGTATTATTTTTTTTTTCATACCAGGGCAATTCGTATCGAAGGAATTGTCGTTGAAACTTCAAAAAGTACTCATTCGATTGGAAATTGGAATAGCTAGTGACCTTTTTAATAGTCGAAAGTGATTGGAAGGCAGTTAACACACCTTCCACGCCCACCATTTCCCCAAACACATCCAATCAAAATTTTAAGATAGCCATTTTGTTCAGAGTAATTGAATTCCAGAGAGAAAATATGTTTTTGAGGAGGTTACTCCCCCACAACCCTTAGGGCAAGGGTTTCAATTTATGCCCTGGGGGTATATAAGAACGATGTTGGCAAAATGTATTATTTATTATTTTTTCATTTAGACCAGGGCACTTCGTGTCGAAGAAGTCGTAGAAACTTCAAAAGGGCTCATTCAATTGGAAATTGGAGTGGCCTGTGCCCTTTTTAATAGTTGAAAGTGATTGGAAGGCAACTAACACCCCTTCCACACCCGCCATTTCCCGAAACATATTCAATCAAAATTTTGAGATAGCCGTTTTGTTTAAAGTAGTTGAAAGTTCTGCAAATTAGGTCTTAGAGGATCACAAACACCCTCACAGCCCTTAGGGTAAGGGTTGTAATTTATGCCCTGGGGGCATATAAGGTGTTTATAGAAAGCATTGTCGTAGAAACTCAAAAAGGGATCATTCGATTGCAAATCGAAAGGCCTAGTGCCGTTTTTAATAATCAAAAGGGATTGGAAGGCTTGACATTTTTATAGTAAAGATTGATGTGGGTATAATTTATCATTTTGTTGTTGTTGTTATTTAGACCAGGCCACTTCGTATCGAAGGATCTGTCGTAGGAACTTTGAAAAGGGCTCATTCGATTGGAAATAGAAAGGGATGATGTTCTTTTTAATAGTCGAAAGTGATTGGAGGGAAATTAATCCCCCTTCCACGCCCACCCTCCCATTTGCTTTATGTTTAAAAGTAAATGTTGCCTTAAGATTAAATCAAAATGTACTGTGTTTATGCTAATTCCCAATAAGGCATCTCAGCAATATCCCAAGAACGACTGAGGGTATTATGTTCAAACTTCGGGGCTACTCCTGCTCCTAAAATTTAACCAAATCTAAATAGCGTGAGTGTATCCAAGCTATCATAGAAAGTAAACAGATTTTTTTTGGGAATGGTATCAAGTTTTCCGTTTCAAGTTAACTAGAGGAAGTATGAAACTAAATTAAACACATCTATTTGTGTCCATATTTTTAAAAGGGTTTATGTTGTTAAAAATTGCTGAAAATTTTTTTTCCAGCATACAAATAGCAGGCCAAACTATTAATTCTTAAAAAAACGAAAAGATTCAAAGAATTATTTTCTTTTTCCCTGAAAAGACTATGTCATTATAAAACGAACAGAAATTAATTAAAAAAAACTGTTTCCACAAAATAAGTTTTTAAAAGAAAAGTAAAGAACTCTATTAAACAAAAAATGAACAAAAATAAAATTAAATAATCTACCAAGCGTGAAACTACCATAAATCAGCATCGATAAATAAATGAAACCTAAAACGAACAAAAATTACAATAAATAACCGAGTCAAACTCAAAACGAGCAGAAATTAACATAAGTTGGGCTCAAAACCCCTATGCCTTCCCAAGACCAGAACATAATTTGCACTTTACTGAAAAAATACAAATGAATGTGCATTGTCAGTTTAATATACATATACTGATATTAAGTAATCAAAATATTAATGTTATTTGATTTATTAAAGTTATAAAAGTAAAAACATTTATATTTTTTTTCAGTTAAGTGCAAATTATGTTCTGGCTTTGGGAAGGCATAGGGGTTTTGAGCCCAACTTATGTTCACCTCTGCTCGTTTTGAGTTTGACTCGGTTATTTATTGTAATTTCGGTTCGTTTTGGGTTTCATTTTTTTATCGATGCTGATTTGTGGTAGTTTCCCACTTGGTAAATTATTTGATTTTATTTTTGCTCATTTTCGTTTAATGAAGTTCTTTACTTTTCTTTGGAAAACTTATTTTGTAAAAAAATTTTTTTTAATTAATCTGGAAAAGAGCTCGAGCTAGTATAGAAATATATCTATAGAAATGAATTACATTTTTTTTTGAAAAGTGAGCAGAGCACACTGAAGTTGAAGTAGCCTTAAACTTTGACTGTAAACGTCATAACTTAACCGCTTCTTTCAGAAAAGAATTTTGGAGGGTTCCCCCCCCCCCTGTAGTTTAGGGCACAAGAGCCCTATGGTAAAGGTGCAGGTTTGTTCTCCCTTATAAAAACCACTTATTTCAGCAGATACAAAGAAGAAGCCCATTTGTGGTATTCTGTGGGACCTCAAGGTTCAGTGCTAGTATCAGATCTCATTTTTGTTACATCAATTGTAACTGAAGTGATGTAGCCGCTGATTTAAAATTGTTGGTGTTGTTAAGCCATGGTATCTGACTTGTATACAGTGTTTTCTTGATGTTGTTATTTGTTTTTTTCACTTTCTTTTCGCATGTATTTGATGAACAGGAGATGTTTGAACTTCAAACTTTGAAAGTTATACACACATTAGCCCAAATCATTAACAAGAAGGAAATGACTAAACACGGGATTTTATAGGAACAATGCGATGCTAAACATAAACACAACATAGGTTTCCCTGGGTCTAGTGGCTAAAAATGCGAATTCTACTTGGTCTGATCGACGGTGAACAAAAACACTTTCCGCACGGCCGAACAAATCCCTGTTTTGTCATATTGTTATTGTATGTTTTTAGCCAACCATTTAAAAATCCTTACTAAAATCAAGTTGAGGTTGAACGTGCTTGGTGAAGTAGAATTTTTATTTGTATTTTTAATCAAAAAAATCGACGCGCCGTGGCGCGCCGCCAGTCAGAAATTGGCGGCGCGCCGCCAAAATAAATTTGGCGCGCCTGGCGGCGCGCAGCCACCGATACTAAATCACACATTCGCTGCCGTCATGTCGGCGTGGCGTGGCTTCGGGGACTAATACCAAGTCTAACCCGTGCAAAACAATTTCAGTTTACCACTGCGATACCGGTAAACCACACTCAAGCACATGTAGTATTCTGTTAAAACCAAGTTGCATGTACTGCTTAATTTTAAATTCTTTTGGGATTTCTTCCAGACACATAAATTAGTCACATAATAGCATGGACCAAACCAGTGACAGGGTATCTTTATACCAAACCGTTAAATAAGCTAAAGTTTCAAAAGGTTTAGCCTCCAAATTACTGATAGATGTAAATTTCCTACTCTGCTTAATACACAAGTTTTTTTGTTAATTGAAATCCAATCAGGAACGTTTTTCAAATGTTAAAAATAACTTGGCGAACAATTTACTATTCCTAAAGTCTGCTTTTACTTTCACTTTCACTGCAATTTTTACTCTCTTGTACTTTTTTTTCTTTAACCCCGCACCCCGTCAACCTTGATGAAAATTTACCTAATCAAAATTTACCGTGTCCCGAAGTCCCGATAACCAGTTGTTGCCTACTACCACCTCACTATTACAAAAATACAAAAAAAGCACTTCTACAAAAACAAAAGCACTATTACAAAAACAAAAGCACTTCTTTAATTTCGTTTAGACAAATCGCAACTGACAAAAATGAATAAAAAAAAAGTTTCTTGGCAGTCTGAATTTCCGACACTACCTGCTGCAGTACTCCATACAACAATGACTTCACTAATGAAAAGGATTAAAGCAGAAGGAATGAAAAGGATTAGAAATGAGAATATTCATGACAATATGGCACCTTGTTTGAGCCAGAATCATACATATATTTTACATTAATGTTATTGAAAGTTAAAGGTATGCCTGTTAACCATCCAGCATTCTCGCGTTTTCTACTAGGCAGTTTTTCGCAGAAAGACAGGTGTTTTGCATCTTGTTTGAAGCGGGATCACGTAAGAATTTTCCGTCCAAGATAGTTCTGGAATAGCAGAACGGGAATTATGTTAACCCTTGTTTGGCCTGAATGGTGCAATGATACGTAATTTCGGGCTCAACCCTCTATACAAAGCCGTAAGTAGTATGCGTCATATGCATTTGCTTCAAGCTATAGGGATCACCCTGCTATTTGCTTGTAGCACGTTCCTTGGTACCTTTCAAAGGCAGATATCAAGGCTATCCCCTAGGGCACTCTTGAGGTTCAATGAACTTTATCTGGGTCATTCTCTATTGAGGTTCCATTTTGCACAGACATATAGGAGCCACTGAAGCGTATCAAGTTGAATGAACTTTATCTAGGTCATCCCCTAGGACACTCTTGAGCTTGAACGAACTTTATCCAGTTCATTCTCTATTATACTTTACTTACGCCCTAGGGTACTCTTGAGGTTGAACGATCTTTATTTAGGTAAGCCTCTATTATACTTTGCAGAGACGTATAGGAGCCACTGAAGCATATCAAGTTGAATGAACTTTATCTAGGTCATCCCCTAGGGCCCTCTACACCTTTTAAAGAGAGTGAGTATCCCCTCCCAATGTCATATGGATTTGCGGTGACGTATAGGAACCACTGAAGCGTATCAAGTTGAATGAACTTTATCAAGGACATTCCCTAAGGCACTCTTGAGGTTGAACGATCTTTATCTAGGTCAGCCTCTATTATACTTTGCAGAGACGTATAGGAACCACTGAAGCGTATCAAGTTGAATGAACTTTATCTAGGTCATTCTCTATTGAGGTTCCATTTCTAGAGAGGCCATAGGAACCACTGAAGTAACTGTGTAACTGTGAAGTAACCACTGTGGAACAGCACTGATAAACTTTTAATCGACAAAGGCAAATCTGATATTCCAATATTCAACTTAGAATATTTTAATTGTGAGGTTTTTCCGAGTAAAATACACAACCCAGAGGACGAGGTTCGATTTCTTAGCAGATGGGTTCCGATAAATATTCCTTCTCGGAGTTCCTTCTTGTGCATTTAAGCTGTGATAAAGTAAGGTTATGGTTGACACCAGCTGTCACTACCTGGTATATTTTAGGCTTGGGTTGGTAACTTGTTACGTCTTATATAGGGGGTATAATTACAGCTCTAAGGTGGGTAAACTTTGTTATGTTGTCTGTTTACTTCTGCATCCTATTTCTGTGGATTATCCATATTTCGAACACGCGTATCAAGTATTTTGCTTTTCCGACAGGGTGGCACAGCCTCCCAATTTATTTTATGGGCCGGTCCACCTTCCCCCGTAGTCAGCGAAGTTGTATATTTTCTCGTAAAAGTGTTTAATGTTTGGTAATTTTCATTTTCTCGTGATTAATTCTTAGACAAATTATTATGGTTATCTGACAGCCTAGAAGTTAGTTGTGATAAAATTTCACTTTCTGGAATTCCCCAGCGGGATTTTATTAGACCTATCATGGTTCTTTTAAACTCTTGGTGATATCTTTCTTCTTTATCTCTAGCTATTTTATCATTCTCCTTTTTTCGTTCTCTGGCTATTCTATCAGCCTATTCCTTTCGTTCTCTGGCTATCCTAGTATTCTCTTCTCTCTGCTCTCTAGCTATCCTCTCTTTCTATCTTTCTTGTCTATCTTTCTCTCTTTCTTGTCTAACTTTCTCTATGAAATTTAATATACGTTGTGTCATATCTATTTGAGTATTTTTTCGCGAGCCCCTGCTGGATCTCGACTCAACACAGCTCGTTCTACTCGGACTACTTTGATTTCGTCTGTCATTATTTCTTCTTAATTCATTTTCTGAATCTGTTCGTTCTATATACGTATTGTCTCTTTCTTTATAGGATACTCTAGACTTTTCGTCCTCTTTTCTATTCTTTCTAATTTCATCTTCCTCAGCCTGCACTTTTTCCTTATATTCTCGGTGCTCTCCCTCAAAGGCCTCCATATTTGCCTTTCTTTCTTTTTTCCTACTTTTTCTATGGGCTTCACTCGCCCTTATCGGTCTTGAGTTAATCTCATCTCTGTCCGACATAATTTCAGAATTCCGTTAACTGAAACTACCTCTTCAATCTAAATGAAAATTCTTTTATCCATGTAACTTCTGGTCTCTCGTGAAAAATTGCTTTGACACGCAGCAATTTTAGCCTTATATTTTTACACACTAATTAGTTGCGCGATATATTGATTCGTAAATTTTTCAATTATGATCTCACTAGGCACAGCCCATAATAGAGCTTGATAATTCCATTAATTGATTCTGTATTTTTATTCTCTTTATGTGTAACCACAATAGGCTACTCTTGTAGGCTAAATTACTTGTCTGTTCGAAAACACAAAATTCTTTTGCTATCAGTGCTGTTGATAGATCCTTTTGTTGCTGCCACCACTTATTGGGGTGTAAAGTACGGGGGTCGCCACTTATTGGTGCAAAAATGGCGCAAAAAGGTTGCTATGTCACTTACTTGAAGGGGAGAACCCCTTGTCGGCCCAAATGTTAGTGGGATTCCCACTTTTACCCCAACGGTTCCGTATCTATCAGGTTTACCCATAGGATATTTTGTTGTTGCCATTAATGTTCGTGGTATTTTAGCCACCAGTGTTATACCGGTAGGCCACAACGCCGCTGGCGTGGTAATATACGGGTGTCACCACTTATTGGAGGGGAAAGCCCCGGCCCCAAATTATAATGTGATTACCGCGTGTCTACCACACCGGTTCTGCAAATATCGGGTTTGGTACTACCCTGTTTACAGTATACCCTGTCCCAGGGTATGATAACGCGATCGAGTGGTCAAATGGCCACTTTCTAAAGCCAAGTGTACCCGCCTTGGGTTACGGCTAGAAAATCTCTATAGTGGAGGAAAGATACGGAAAAAAATGGTCAAACCTCGGAGAAATTGCAACAGAATTTTTTTTACACCAAAATGTTCAGAAAAATCAGCTTAATCACACAAAAAAAAATCCTCCCGAATCCCCCTTCATAAGTATCCCAAATTCACCCTTGAAGGGGGAAAATGAGGGGGGAAATCGATTTTCGGGGTTATAAATATTTTGGAGTTTGAATAGTTGTTTCCTATCAAATAAAGCATGCTGAATCCAAAAAAAAATTTAGATTTTAGTTTTTCAGTACCATAATGCCCATTCCTACCCATAAAGGGCGGAGGATGGCGGGGTAAAACTTGTAATTATGAGGCTGCTGGATTATTTGGTCGTTTCCTATGAAATCAATGGCGGCAAATTCCAAAATGAAGTTAAAAACTTGATTTTACGTGGTCAAGTACCTCATCTTACCTAAAACGGCTGTGAAAGTTGACCAACATAAACTAGTTTTTTTAATCACTTATCAATTGATTCACCATTTCCAATCAAGCTAGGAATGGTACCTTAGAATACGAGTCTCGAACAGTTCAATTTCTAACCAGTATTCCAGAATCCCCTTCCACTCCCCCTCAGTTTGCGGTTTTCATTCCTTATTGTTATTCTTTATAGTCAGTGGAGACATCTAACATAGTACTTGATAGAAGACTGGCGTGTTCGAGGCTATATACAATGTTTGTGCCGTTTTTTTTTTACTTCCGCAAAGAAAGACTAAAGAATAAACTGCGATCTGCGATTTTTAATTGACACACTGCACAATCTCGGCTTCTGTCTTCGTACTCAGAGGTAAAAAGATTTGAGAGATGTGGAGCAGTACATCAAACGTTGTTGGAAGAGTCCAAAGAGAAAATACATTTTTTTCAGTAAGTAGGAGACAACGTCAATTTTGATATTGCTAATATCTACGGCCTGAATACTTTTCATGGAATGGGTCTTATTGAAGTGTCTAAACCTGAGTTTCCTGCTACGGAGCTTTCAGTGCCAAGAAAAGAAGTAAGTGGAGATGAGATGAAGTCAATCGGCACCATGCCATTCTACACCTACCAAAAACCCACCAAGTCGCAACCAAGGACTTTTGTTTGCTTGAAAAAAAATGGTGACACTTATGACAATGAATGGAGGTTGAAACGCTCTGGCGCATCTCTGGCTTTTTCAAAAGCTCATTCATGACCTGGTCGGCCTTTATATGGTCAATACACCAAAAGCTACCTCCTCCGGGAAAATCAAATATTCGTTTTTTGCCAAGGATTAACCACAACCCAAGCAATATCTCCTGTGTTTATTCTATACTTATGCATGCTAACGAGTGCGCTAATCGAGCTGGAAAAAACTCTAGTCATTATCTTTGACCAACCACTTTACTGGAAGGCGAAGTGTATCGTCGATGCAGAGCCTGCCACAAGTGCTTTAAGAAATGCTGTTGTTGTCCTGGGTGGATTTCACACACGCATGAGTTTCCTAGGAGCCATTGGCTTCCTTATGGCTGACTCGGGACCTTTGGAAATCCTAAGTCAAGTATATGCGCCTAACACTGGGCGTAGTATGTTACAAGGCAAAGCTGACTCTCGTGCAGTGAGAGGCCATGGTGTGTTGGAGGTAGCCCTTTATGCGAACCTTTTATCATCAGAACTGGGTAAAAGAGTGTTTGACGGCAATGACATGCTACCAGAGCAAAACGGCGTACGAGTCTCTCCTTCAAGGAGATGACATCGACAAAGTGTAGGTGTTGGAAGCAGCAGAGCTTATCTATGAAATAGTTCATAAGTGCAAAAGACCGATTATCTGAGTCCAAAACTGCCCATCTTTGGTTTCAGTATATGGACCTACTTGGAATCCTGAGAAAGAACCTGAGAGGTGAACGAAGTGGCAACCTTGAGCTTTATCTACAGTCGTTGTTGGAATTGCTTCCTTACTTTGCTGCTTCCGGCCACAATATTTACACGAAGTCTATTTGGCTGTTCGTGCAGTCGATGCTTCAGTTGAGGAAAAACAATCCAGGGCAGTACAGAACGTTCAGGAATACCTGTTCATCCGAAGAAATGACAACTACTGGGCAGCACTTTCTCCTGATTTGGTGATCGAACAGACGTTAATGAGAAGTATGAAAACGAGTTGAGGTCTGACGAGAGATAGAGGCATGACTGAATTACAGCAGACAATTTGGACATCTGCTATGCTAACTTTGGTTCTAGTCAACGAACGCATGCAGAAACTGACTGGTCTCGCGGAGTTGACTATTGAAAATCCCGCAGAAGTGATATCTTTGAGGAGAGCTAGAGACATGGCGGACATCGAAAAGACAGTTCGACACATTGAGCCCCTAGAACCCATCAGGTAGGAATCACAGCTGTTGAACGTGGTTACTGGTGTCCGTGCTTCATCATCTGTAAACACAGACGATGCCAAATCTGGGAGAAACGATTCTGAAGGATATGGAAGCGAAAGACATTGACAAATATGTTTTCAGGAAAAAGGAGAAAGCTGTAAATATGGCTGAGAAGTCATCTGTGATGATAAATAGCGAGAGGGTAATGGTCGACCCTGCTCTAATCTTTTAACGCCTAGTTTCAGTGGCTAGCAACAGTGGTTCTGACTTGAATGAGGTTCTGTCATTCGAGCTCAGTACTTTTCCACCATCGCTCTTTAGTTCGTTCGAGGTGATGAGGAAAGCCGACAAAGCCTCTCTAACAAATGCACTGATGAAAACTGAGGGACTTAAGGGTCGAATGACATTGCTATCCTCCCAGAGAGTTTTGGACAGTGGCTGGCTAGTCCATAAGATCCCGTGGACTGACGTATCCACATATTCTGAGGTTGCAGGATCTTACGTAGATTATGTCACAAGACATTTCGGCTAGGCAGCGGTAGTTTTTGACTCTTACACTGATACACCGACGACGAAAAATTGCACACAGCTGAAGAGAACCAAAGGTTTGTCGTGTGCAACGATTGAATTCTCTCCTAACATGAAGATCGTCAAGAGTAAGTAGGAATTTCAGAGAAATCCCAAAATAAAAAACGCTTCACCGACCTACTTACTGAGAGGATGGCGAACTCAGGATGCAAAGTTCTATATACTCAGGATGATGCCGATGTCTTAGTTGTGCAAACTTCAGTCAGTTGCGCTGATACTTCATCGACCACTTTTATTGGGAATGATACCGACCTATTAGTCCTTCTGCTGTGCCTCGCCAAGCTTGGTGCATGTTATATCTTTATACAGACAGACACACATGGAAAAATTGGATGAGTGTACGACATAAAAAGGATCAAGAACAAACTAGGACCCGAAGCAGCAGAAAAACTACTCGTTTGCCAAGCAATGTCTGGCTGCGATTCAGCATTTAGACTTCATGGCGTAGGGAAACCAGCAGAATTTTCCTTGTCACTTAAAGATGGGATTTTAAGGATGCTTGTATGATCTTCATGACACCAGGATCCAACCACCAGAAGATTGTCGAAGCTGGAGAGAAAGCTTTGCTCCGCATATACAAAGGGAAAAGCAATGAGAAGACCCTGAAGGATGTCCGGGTACGAGCATTCACAATGCGAGTTGCAAGTGCAAATGCTTTTGTTCAGGCAGAGCGGCTTCAACCAACTTTGGCTGTCGCAAAGTATCCCTTTTGCAGGTGCTATTTTCAAATAATGAAGTGGCAAGACACGTCAAATTCGCTAAAGCCCGAATAGTGGGGTTGGCGCCTCTCTTCGTCACGGAATATGTATCTTCCCATTATGACAGATGCTTCACAAGCACCGGAGAGCCTACTGAAGATGGTGTGGTGCCAGTGCACCAGCGGGTGCGAGTCGCTCAGATCCAGCTGCCGTTGGAACGGTTTGCCCTGCAGCTTTGCCTGAGGGGAATGTAAAGGGGCGTTATGCACTTACGCTGCAGCAAGACAGGATGAGGGCGATAACGAAAACGAGCAGGAAGAAGAATTAGCTTTAGGTTGTGCTTTAAAATCAAAATGTTCTTGTGATTAATTTATCTGAGTTCTAAACGTTTTTCTTTTATAACCGATTGATCTGAAGTTTTGATCTCGATTAAAGAAGTGCTTTTTCAAGATATTATACTTAGCAACCCCTCATATTACAGGCCCCTTAAAGGTGGAAATGAGGTAGATAGTAAAAAAAACTACTTTTGACCTCATTTTTGGCAATACGATACTTTATTTGATATAAAATGATCCTTTAGCCGCAGGAATCCGGCAAATAATGATGTGCGTACTATACACACCCCCCCCCCCCTGTTTTGTGAAGGTGAAAATTGATACTGGGGTACGGAAAACGTGATTTTTGACGTCGGATTCAGATTTTTCATGCTTGATTTGATAGAAAACGACCACTTAGACCCAAAAATACGTCCAAATAAAAATTCTGATTTCCCCCCCCCCCCCTTATTTTCCCCCTTCAAGGGGGATTTTGGGTAATTGTGGAGAGGGGATTCGGGGGGATTTTTTGTGTGTGATTAAGCTGATTTTTCAGAACATTTTGGTGTGAAAAAAAATTCTGTTGCAATTTTCCCAAGGTCAAACCGTATTTTTCCTCCACTACTAACTCTCTCCTTGGAGGTAACAAACCTCCCTGTCAATATAATAATGACGGTACCTTGTAGCTCTATTCCTACCCTGCCTGGGTTACGGAAACTAGTAAACAGTTTGTATAAAATACCTTACTTGTATTCTTTTAAAATGGTCACAATAATAACATCTATAAATTCCAATTACAGACTCCCTATACGGGGTCTCAAAGTAGACTAAATCAAAATAATATTTTTTACACAACTGTTCATAGGGGTGGACCTTCGCTTGGCCCAGCCGATCAGCTCCATCCCCATTCAAACCCAATTCTTCCTCGTAGCTTTATCCTTCAATGACTCCCAAACCAGGAAGTACAAAAATAAAACTTACTTCAAACTTACTTATTGCAACGTCTCTAATTTAGCAACGAGAATTTAACCTGTCTTTTACAATTATACTATAAGCAAATGTAATTAAGAAAACGAAAACAAGTCATTTATCTGAAAGGAAAAGAAACAGGGGTGGAACCCCAACAGATGTGTTTCGGGAAATAATGGGCGTGGAAGGGATGTTAGCTGTCTTCCGATCACTTTCGACAATTAAAATGGGCACAAGTCACTCTAATTTCCAATTGAATCAGCCTTTTTAGAATTTTCTACGACAACTTCATCGATACAAAGTGCCCTGGTCTAAAGGAAAAAAATAAATAATACATTGTGCCAACATCGTTCTTATGTGCCCCCGGGGCATAACTTACAATCCTTGCCCTGAGGGTTTTGGGGAAGTGCCCTCCTCAAAAACATATTTTCTCTCTGGAAATCAACTACGCTGAACAAAAGGGCTATCTAAAAATTTTGATTGGATGTGTTTGGGGAAATGGTGGGCGTGGAAGAGGCGTTAGCTGCCTTCCGATCACTTTCGACTATTAAAAAGGGCACTAGCCATTGCAGTTTCCAACCAAATGAGCCCTTTTCCAAGTTTCCACAACAACTCCTTCGATACGAAGTGCCCTGGTATGGAAGAAGAAAAAAATAATAATACATTGTGCCAACACCGTTCTTTACTTAGTCAGCGCGATTGCGCTACCTATGATATCATCAAACGAAGTAGTCAGTCCCTGTACGTTAAGATGTACAACCTGAAGGACCCCTCCACCAAGCTCTGGAATCCAGAAATACCAGCTCCTCCCCAAAGACACTATAAATATTTTCTACTAGGCTTATTCGTACTTTCATTCAAATATATTTTCTAGTTTCATACTTATCTAAATTGTCATTTTCTATTATTAGCGTTGGCCCTCGATGTGCAATCAAAATCAAAATTATTCAACTTTTTTTTCTTTTTTTTACTAAATTTTTTTATGCACTGAAATTATTCCACTTTTTTTTCTTTGGATTTTCTTATTTTTCAACATGGTATTTTTTAGAATGAGATGAAACATACTTAAAACATAAAAAAATCACATTTAATTGGAATAAGCGAACACCCACCAAGACACACAGGCAAAACGAGTGAGAGAGACAAAAACACATACAAATATGTAGATTCAGACACACAAACCGAGAAACACATGCATTGGAATAAGCAAACACCCGCCCAGACACATACGCTAAAAGAGTGAGAGATAAAAACACATACAAATACGTAGATTCAAATACAAAAACCGAGAAAGACATGCAATGAAATAAGCAAACACCCGCCCAGACACACAGGGCAAAAGAGAGAAGGAGACAAAAACACATACAAATACGTAGATTCAGACACACAAACCGAGAAAGACATGCATTGGAAGAAGAAAACACCCGCCCAGACACTCAGGCAAAAAGATTGAGAGAGACAAAAACACATACAAATATGTAGATTCAGACACACAGACCGAGAAAGCAAGCGATGAAATAAGCAAACGCCCGCCCAGACACACAGGCAAAAAGAGTGACAGAGACAAAAACACATACAAATACGTATATTCAGACGCAGAAACCGAAAAAGACATGCATTGGAATAAGCAAAGACCTGCCCAGACACACAGACAAAAAGAGTGAGAGAGACAAAATCACATACAAATACGTAGATTCAGACGCACAAACCGAGAAAGACATGCATTGGAATAAGCAAACACCCGCC
>JAQQPU010003412.1:2773-33112 GCA_029168905.1 Artemia sp. Kazakhstan ARC1039 | reverse complement strand
ACAAATATATATATTGATCAGTGTGGTTTTTCATAGTACTAACAACAACAAAATTACAATAGTAATTAACTTTACAAGGAAGAAAAAATTGATTTCTAAGAATATATACATATTTACTTATTTATTTAATATCAATTATTAACAAAAAAGCTTAACATAAATACATTTCCTCCAAATGCCACAGCATGATATGGAGAAGGGTTAGCCAGTCAAAAAAAAACTTAACATCAACTTCATAAGGGATTTAAAAACAAAACACAACTACAACATCATATGCCCTGCTACCACTCGCTTAATAACTCCTTGCTTAACCCACCTCAATAAAAATGAACCACTACATTTAATGATTTAATACCAATTTAATCTATCAACTATGCATCCTACTACATTAATCATTAAAATCATATTTAGAAAACAATTCATTCTTCAACAGCCTTTTAAATTCACTTTAATTACTGTTTTCAAAATTCTCATTTAGCGAATTCTATACCTTAGGAATATCATTTTCATTAAAGCGCAAATCATTGCTTAGGAGTATTTGAGCGATGGTAGTCTCATTTGCTCTAATTTCTCATCATTAAAAATTGGTCTGGACTATGGATTTTGGTTTACGGTTGAATTTATAATTTGTAGTAACATCTGTTTTTGTTTGTTTCTTTTTTCTCTGCGTTGTCTACTCATGTCAAATTACTTTGGTTTTAGGTTTTATTTATTCATTCATTCTAAAATCCTGTTTATCGCATTAATTTTTTCTACTCATATTGGGTTCTGATTTTGCTCTTAAATTTTCTTTTGAAAACTTCGACAATTCGACAAATAAAAGAAGACTCATTTGCATTTTTTTTTTTTTATGAGTAACTTAATTGATGTTTTATTCTTAGGTCCAAGATATGAACCGCAAATATTTGAAGGAAGAGTCAATAGACAACGCTCAACGTTTCGTCCCAGACCTACGCCTGTGGCTCATCCGAAGCCTTATGCTCATGAAATCCCAAGAAACTGGAATTATATGCCGATACAGCCTGTCCACTTTACTCCGCCTCCTGTATGTATATGATTAATTTCTTTTCGTTTTCATTTTAATTCATTACTTAATTAAGGTGGTTCTATTATTTGTAAAAAAAAAGCACTACCAGCGAAGATTTGAGCTTGTAAATAGAAACAGGTGCTTGAGCTTAAATGCTGCTATAGACTACTATTATTAATGTTATTATTATTGTTCTGGGGAGAATCACAAAACTGAGTCGATGCTCAGATCACAAATTTCTTGCCCCCCCCCATTCCCTTCCAAAAAAACTATATGATGTAGCATCTATGGACGAGGGCCTGTTGAAGCTCTTCGGGCGGATATTTTAAGATCCCTTGCCTATTTCTTTTTCCCCTCTGTAGAAAGATCTTCCTTGGTATTGTCAAGGTGTCAATAATTGTTTTTCTCAAATCAAGAACCGCATCAGCCAGGTTCAGGCGGAATCGGGCTGCCAACAATAGTCCCTGAAAAGACAGGGGAAAGTCATTTATCAATCCCCAGCCATCAGCAGCAGGCGCCAGTTGGTCCTCAGAATCGGTAATAGAAAAGTCATTCTTTCTTTCGCCATGGATTGTTCAGAGAGATCTGATTGTGCCAGGTCGGGGCTCCATATTCCATTGGGGATTGACTGCCCCCGGCCATGATTTTGGCAGCCATTACTGGCCTTAGTTACCTGGTAACTGAGCTTGCACCTAGAACGACTCTCGTCCTGGTCTCCTGGTAACGATCTTTCCCAGTAGCTATGAGATTTGAGGCATTATTTTCTGTCGCGGTTCCTTGCTACCTTATATTAAAGAATTAGTCTGGGAAAAAAATAAGACAAAAGTAAGCTGTCACAGATGTGTTAAGAATTCTGCCACATGGATCACACCAATCGATGATTACACAATTACTTTCCGTTTTCGGCAGAGCCCTCTACCGTTTTTATGTATTAACAAATGATGCGCGACATAATCTTGCAAAAAAGTGCATTAAACGCTCAAAATTAGTGGAACCTGCAATAAAGATGAGGCGCGTTTTTCCTTTGTATGATACAAATTGACAGTTTTTTTTGATTTTTTGTTTAATTCATCAAAAAATGTTTTCAAAAAAAAAATCTATGAAAAGTAAAAGTAGAAATACAGTCATAATTAATTGAGCTTAAAGGAATAGTAACTACCATGAATAGATTAACAAACCTAAAATAGTCAGAAATTGCCCCAGATTAAAATGGGGTTTACCCTTGCCCGTTTTATAAAACGATAAGTATTCCGAACAGTGTGCTTTTGTTTATCTTGACCTCAAGCGAAACAAACAACAAAAAAGTCGAAGTGATGGTCATCCTTACAAGAAAGGGAAAAAAACGCAATAATTTCTTAGAATAAATCCATTTATGACTTTTTATTTCATTTAGCTGTTTTTAAAGCAGCCTTTTTTCACTATTTTTGTTTTGATTCCATTTTGATGAAAAGTATAGAAAATTGCTTCTCAAATAAAGCTTCCAAAACGTCAGCTAGTAATTTAAAGTAATATGTTCAGTTTGCTTAAGCAACATTTTAAGCAATAAATGATTTGTCAATTAATTGTCTATAAAATTGAAAGAAATGGATTTAAAAGTAATAAATTTTGCGAATTTAGTGTATATTAAACTACTTAAACTAAATAAATTTTTTTCAAATATATCGTATACAAAAAAGTGAAATTGTATACAAAAAAGTGCTATAAAAAAAGTGAATGCAAAAAAAGGTGCTCGATTAAAAAAAGAAAAAGTGTCAAAATAAATTTTGTTTCCAGTAAAGCACAGATGACGTCTTAGCCTATAGAGTCCGCTTATCTTCATGCACTAGCTCGCTTTGATGTCTCGTACTTCAGGAAATCACTCGCTTTTGAAATTTTAAATGACGCTATCAACTCGACCCAAAAAAAAAGCGATCCAAAAAAAAGTATTTTGGAAGAAGTCTGCTTGACTCTAATAACATTCTCATTGAATTTGAGCGGATCGGAATGTAGCAGGATCGACAAAGCAGCGTAAGGCTATGAAAATATGTCCTTTTTTCCCCTTGGCCCAAAATTCTTGTCCCATAGCCTACAAGTGGAACGGAGTACTTTCGTAGCCTCTGTAAAATGTCATTCTCTTTTCTCATTTACCCAAGGTACTTGTCTGTAAGTTTGTGGCTAATTCGGAAAAAGAAAAAAGGCCCGCTTTGTCGCTAAAAATTCGGTGATATTCGAAAAATTCGATGGGGTTTCACTTGATTTTAACTAGTCCTTAACTGAAAGTATCAAAATGCAAAAAATGTAGCCATTTGGAGATAACTTTGACGTAAAGAAAAGGAGGGGGCAGTAGCCCTTCTCAGCTCAGAGATAATTCCAGTTCATTTGAAGTTTTAATGCCACTCTTTACTTTGAATTTGAAAAAGTTGACTTGAAGTTTTATTTTACTATCAGAAAAAAAGAGCTTTCTTCATGCGTTACTTGTCTCCTTAAAGTTAATATTACGAATAGGTTGATTGAGCGGTTCGTTTCACATATCATTCTTCATATGGAGAGGTCGGTTAGCTCACCGAGAATTGGCAGGTTTCTCTTTTGCTTTAGCGAAGCAATATAGTTAAAATAATTATAGGCAATAAATATAGAAGTGTGACCTTATGTACTCAAACCATTTTCTAATTTTCTTCTTATTCTTAAGCTTTTAAATTTCCTTCTTCATATTCCCTTCTCTTTTCTTCTTACCTTTCTTGCTTCAAGTTCTTTTATGTTTATTTTTTTTATTTTTTAGGCTTTAATAGTGTTCCGTGCTTCAAAATGACGAGTCTTGTTTTAAAAAATGTAAGGTGTAAAAAGTAATTTCTTAAGCTTCCCCACTGTTGGGGGTTGAGAAAATGACTCCTTAAGATATAGTTAGAGATATGATTTGTAGTTCCAGTTTTCAAAATGCATCATTGAGAGGGAAATAACAATTAAAATATGTTTTCATCCATAAACTTGGTCTATATCTAAAATATGTTATTGAAGTCTAGATCTAAATTATGAATAATTAGGGTTTTGGTAATTCATCCAGAGACATTGATTGACTGATCAAGTATTGACATTCTTTTTGCTCAGCAATCTAAAATCAAATTGGAAAATATCTGTGTTTTGCCTTAATTGTTGCAAATTTTTTTTTATTCGTATATTTCGAAATATGTTCAGTATTTTTTTTTAGATGGGCCACATGCGACCTGTGAGCGGAACACATCTGTTCAAGATCAATGGTACAGCTTGAAATTGCCTTAAAAAATAATTTGTCTTCAGATAATAAGAGTAAAGAAATAAAAATATGGTAGAAAAGGGTTTCTCAATTCTTGTGTTTATCTTAACCTTCTCTTTAGATGTTTATACTTTTTGTCATGACTTATTGCATTTTGTCTTTTATTTTATTTGTTATTTCTCTAAAAACCTTGGTGAAGCTAATGAATCCCTTTGGACTTTACATGATCTGTTATGGTCATCAGTATACGTTAGATTGTCCATTATTATTAGAGAAATATGCTACGAAAAGTTCTCAGCACTTTTGGATCAACTTACACCTGTGAACAGGGTCGTATACAGAATTTTTTTTTCACAGGGGGGGGGGGGCGGGTCAAAAATCTTTAACAAACGCATCACAAATTGGTTTGTATTCATTTTTGTTACGTTTTTACGAGTCGGGCAAACATTTCGGGGTGGGTTCAAACCCCCTCCCCCCTGGATACGGCCTAGCATGCGAATAAGTTTTACGAAAAGTAAATCTTTCAAATATAATGGACGCTAACGTGCAACACCAATTATGATGTCCAAATGCCACTCTAGTAAAATCCATATTACCTTGGATCCCGTATCCTTCTTCCCCGAAATCTCGAGGTTTTTTGTTGGATTTTGTATGTTTGTATGTAACTTGCCAATCTTTAGAGGTGTTCCCCTTCTCTCTGTCACTCATGTCACTCACCTCCTCCTCCTATCCCTCCGAAATAAATTGCTGTCACATGCCTACCACTCGTTTATAGCAATTCTGTGCTGTATTTTTAAACATTTTTTTTAATCATTCGTCTCGGGTTTTTCTTCTTTTGTAATTTGTTGATATTTCGATGCATTTTATAGCCAATTTTTGACCCTATGAATCCGCCGCGATATTATGAAGGTCCACCAATAAGCAACTATAGAATGCTCAGCAATGACCAAATGACAAGATCCGTGTCTAGCAACCCCAGGGATCGAAAATATGTGGACAATGTAAGTTTATACTTCTTTTATTTAAACTATCTTTTATTTAATTATATAAAGTCATATCTTCTATATATTTATTTATTTTATTTAATAAATATTGATTGAATTATATTAAATACATTTTAAACTTTTTTAATTTTGTTAGAAAAAAGGGGAGACATACCAGTGTTACTCATAAAAAAAAATATGTTATTTTCATTGTTGACCAGGATAGGGATTGTATTTTACCAGGTAAAGGCATTTGACAATGGTGGTTTCAATGGTGTTGACATTGTTGACAAATGTGACAATGTTGACAATGGTGGTTTCAATGGTGTTGACATTGTTGATAATAGTGTTGACAATTTGTGACAATGGTGTTGGTATGTTGACAATAGTGGTTTCAATGAGTTTTTTTTTTTATTTCAGTCTGACGCCACTTTAAAGTGTTTCAGTCTCTTCAGAAATTCTGAAAAAAAAACTTCTCATGATTACAATTACTGTTCGTTTGAATCTGAATTTAATTAATAATTCAGTAAGGCGATACACCATCTTGCCCGCTATCATTTACACACTGCCCAAAATCAGTCTTAAACCGATTATAATAACAAACAAACCTGATTATAATCAGGTGGGTCTGTTGTTCTCTCCAGAAATGAAGAATAATTTGATTAGTCTTAGAAAAATCCACAAATAAACCACTGAAATTAAAACTATTTAACTCGTGACAATTTCTATTTTACTCTTTGATTCCGCTTAAGGCCCAATCACAGTGAGACTTTACTAATGCTGAAATTTAGCTAGTACTAATTTTTTATAGGATTTATTGTTGGCTAAAAAATTCATTAAAAAAATAATGATTTGCTCAAATTAGCGGTAGCTAAATCTTGATATTAGTACATCCCCAAACTGACAGTGCTGATCATTTGGTATAGTAAATCATCGGAAAGAAAATGCAGTATCTTTATATGCCTAAATTCATGTATATATTGAGTTTTTCTTTTAGTATTTCAGCCTTCAGGAAGTGGATTATTATCCTTCAGTTTTTTCGTACATAATTAAATTGCTACACTGCCTAAACTATTATACTGTGGGTTTTACGCTTTTTTTGCTCTGAAAAATAAGCGAAATTAATCGACTTAAAGGTGTCAAAATTGTGCAGGATAATTTCAGAATCATGAGAATGGACAAAGAAATGTGACATGGTAACGGGAATATGAGTGCCGTAGGCCTGAGCTCCCGACCGTAACGAGCGGAGGCAGGGGATTTCTAGCAATTTTCACGAGCAGCGAAGGCTCCTTCCTTGACAAGGGATGAAGGCCCGAGGGTCAATGGGAGGCCACCAAAACCCAACAAAGCCACCTTATTTGCTACTATATATGTACGCTATTTATGCTTAATAAATCTAATACGTGGTTAAATGGATCTAGTAAAAGCAGTTGAAGATAGGATAAGAAGACATATTTAAAATGCGTGTTTATTTGTGTTTTTTGAATAAAGAGTCTTGAAGTTTTTCGACAATAATTCTTTAATTTCTTAATTTATTTTTTTTTTAATTTAAATAAAGTAAAATTTTAGAATAATTGCAATTGGATTTTAGTAAAAAAAAGTAAATTTTGGAATAATTGTAGTTAATTTTATTAGTTTGGTTTGGTTAAGTTTTTATTTCATTTATTATAAAATTTAATAAAATTTCTAATTCTGTTAAAATCATAATTCTTTAAGTTCTTATCTTAAATTAGTTAAGTTCTATATTCTTAAATTATAATTCTTTAAGTTCTTGATGTGTTTCGGGAAATGGTGGGCGTGAAAGGGGTTTTATTTGCCTTCCAATCACTTTCGACTATTAAAAAGGGCACAAGCCACTCCAATATCCAATTGAATGAGCTCTTTGCGAAGTTTTTACGACAACTTCTTCGATACGAAGTGCCCTGCTCTAAAGGAAAAAAATAATGAAAAAAACCCTTGCCCTGAGGGTTGTGGGGGAGTGTCCTCCTCAAAAACATATTTTCTACCTGGAAATCAACTACGCTGAACAAAATGGCTATCTCAAAATTTTGATTGGATGTGTTTGGGGGAATAATGGGCTTGAGGGGGGGGGCTAGTTGCCCTCCAATCACTTTTGACTATTAAAAAGGACACTAGCCACTCCAATTTCCAATCGAATGAGCCTTTTGCGAAGTTTCTACGACAACTCATTTGATACGAAGTGCCCTGGTCTAAGACCACGAAAAAAATAAATAATACATTGTGCCCACATCGTTCTTTACTTAGGTAGCGCTATTGCGCTGCCTATGATTAAATTACTACATTGCCTAAACTATTATACTGTGGGTTTTACGCTTTTTTTGCTCTGAAAAATAAGCGAAATTAATCGACTTAAAGGTGTCAAAATTTATGCAGGATAATTTCAGAACCATGAGAATGGACAAAGAAGTGTGACATGGTAACGAATATATGAGGGCCGTAGGCGTGAGGTCACGACTGTAACGAGTGGAGGCAGGGGATTTCTAGCAATTTTCGCGAGCAGCGAAGGCTCCTTCCTTGACAAGGAATGAAGGCCCGAGAGTCAATGGGAGCCCCCCAAAACCCAAAAAAGCGACTTTATTTGCTACTATATATGTACGCTATTTATGCTTAATAAATCTAATACATAGTTAAATGGATCTAGTAAAAGCAGTAGAAGATAGGATAAGAAGACATAGAATTTGTTTTCTCTGGTACTTACGAAAAAATATAGTCTATGTATATTTTTAACTCGTTTTACTATTTTTATGCTTATCGGCCTCGTTAAGGACTTCACTGCTTTCAGCTGACGGTATCCGCACCGGTGCGCTAGCTGACAGCGCTTAGGACCCTTGGTGATTAATTTGCTTTTAGCAATAATTTGTGTGCAGGAATCATTTTGTTTTGTTATGTGTTAAAGCAAATGATGATATCAATGACCAGTCGTCATAATTAAATTGCCTATTGTTCAAAGTAATTGTTCAAAAGTAAGGGACTTGCATGGTATATTTGAAGGTAGAGAAAGATCATGGTTGCGTGTTAAATTTAGATCAAATTAGGTTGCTAGTGACCTATAAAAACAAAATAAGACATAAATAAATAGAATCTGGCACGCAAGATGGCCGAATATATTTCTCAAAAATGAAAGAAGTGCTTCCTTTATTGACACTAAAAAAAGAGCGTAAGTGGGCGTTCAGACGCTGGATTCTGTCTCAGACTCTGTCCAATTTTCCCGCTCAGAATGGTTGGAAGTACAAGATATTTTCAGAAATAGTAAATTCACAGTCATAATTGTCACCTAAATAGGTGTTTTCAGTTCTGAAAATGTTGCTCGATAGTTCCTATTTTCAGCTTTCAACCATTCTGAGCGGGAAACTTGGACAGAGTCTGAGACGGAATCCAGCGTCGGAACACCACTTAAGTGGATTGGATCGGTTTTGGCTTCTTAAAAGACGAGACTTAAAATAGACATAATGAATAATTTTAGGCTATAGTTCTTATCAGATTTTTCTTCTTTTTTAGTATATAGGCTTCTTCTTGTTTTAGATTTTTCTTCTTCTTTTTTAGTATGATCGATCAGTTGATGAGTTTCTTCGCCGCACGCACGACCGAAGCCGGCATGACCGAAGAGATGTCCACAAGCAACGTGAGAGGGGCCGAGGTGATGATCGCAGGAAGACAAAAGCGCGTGACCGGAGCAGTAGCTACAGCAGCCGAAGCAGCAGCAGTCGAAGCCGAAGTCGTGACAGGCGAAGGAGAAGATAAATCTTTTGTTTAAAATATGTGCATTTTAATTTGTAGCAGTATGAATGTTTAGTGTTTTAGTACAAAGTAAATATTCAACCATCTTAGGCATAAAAGACGTTTCTCAAGGAACCTTAAGTTTTGTTTTTGAAGCCACCTGGAGTCCCCATATAAAATAGCCCTTACTCTGCTTGCAATTTTGTAGTATATCTATGGGTACTTCAATGCCACTTTGTTTTAGAAAACAATTTTTCATAATCCGTATCCTCTAGCATGTTTCTGCTAAAAAATCATTCATTGTTATCATTTATTTTGACTTAAGATTTCTTAATTATTTCCTGTTGACGAATTTACGCCATCGTTCGACCTAAAGCCTAATTCAAAACAAGTGCTAATCGACTGCAAGCTTTAAGTATCTCTAATACTTTTCAATATACATTATATTGAAGAAACAAAATATGTAGATTAGAGTATAAAAAAATTTATCAACATGCTTTAGGTATGTTCTGCTTTGATGATCAGTGGGAAATAAGTAAATCTAATTTACGTATTTACTTATTTACTTAATTTACTAGTAAGAAGTAAATCTAATTTTGAAATAAACGATTGCTGTGGATAAACTTTATCAAAAATAAGTAATTAGGGTGTGCATATTAAGGGAAACAATTTTTATTTGGTTGTTTGAAAAGAATATTCGCAGAATTAGCCATCTCATTGGCACATTGCCTTTCTTTTAAGGGATGGGTAGATTGATTTTCAAGCTCCCTTCTTAGCCCCAAATGTATGTGTCGATAAGCCTCAAGTTTTGGCCATGGACATTTTAATGAAGCATCATATCCATCCTAAGATATGGCTTTTTTTGTAATTTTGGTCATTTGTAGGGTATATATACCTCAACTGGACAAGATCAGAAACGGACTCTTTGATTTAAGATCAATGGGTTCTGCTGTTACATTTTTAGTTAATGATAGTAGGAGGTTTTGAAATGGTATCAATTCTTGGGAATTAGGAGGGGGAGGGTGTATTTTCAAAACCTGGGGGGGGGGATTTTTTTTCAAATTTTTTAATGAAAACATCAATAAAGCTATTTTCAATGAAAATACCAAAACGTTATTATTCAAAATTTGGACTTCAATGGTGTGAAACTACGGAACATGAGCATATTAAAGACACAATTTTCCAGGAGATGACTATAGGTATATCCGAGGCTAAAATGCAATAAGAAAATGCAGATCAGAAGTATCAAAGTGTCTTTGACAGGTGGATACGCGATAAGTGTGATAACTGTGTCGTTATAGCAACGGCATACTACGTCTCCAAGATTGCACTGCTAATAGATTCTTATCTTCTGAGATTAAATGTTCTTAAAGTTTAAGCATATTTAACAAGCTTAAAACGAATATTCAAGTGAAGGTTTGAATTTCGGAACAGGCCATTCACAAGGAAGCCAATTCTTACTCGACTTAAGCTGCACTGCGTACGGATGAATAAACCTTGAATAGCAGTACCATCCTCCACCGAAATTGTTCCCGTGCCCACATTTCATGAATAGGACGTGGCATGCACTTTCTCCCATTAAATATTTTACCTCTGATTAAGACTGATAGCTCAAATAAGAATTTAGTTATAGTAATGGGTTTGTTTGTTTGTTTTTTTTTTTTTTTTTTTTTTTTTTTTTTTTTTTTTTTTTTTTTTTTAGCCCCAAATATAAGCTGAACGACTTGAGATTTTTGTTTTTTCATGAGCATTTGTCCAGAGTTTTTGGTTTCTAACTCTCGTGCTAACTTTTACTTGAAGTAGTGTAGCTCGACAATATTTCTGTTATAAAATTTCTGGGCAATTTTTATATTATATTTAAAGGTGTTTATAATGGTTGTAGAGATGTTTCTGAAAAAGCGCAAACCACAAGTAGACCTCATAAACCGCAAAGGCATCAATTCACGAAAATTTAGTGGGGGGGGGGGGGAGCAAAATACACTTCGAAAATCTAGGGTTGGGATTTTGCTGCTTCTCATTTCTTTCAATGAACAATACCAACCAAACACTTTTTTTCAACCAAAAATAAACACTTTTTTTCAAATAAAGAAACGAGGCAGAAATTGGGGAGGAATGTATCTCCTCCCTCCCTTTGAAGCCCCTGTTTAAGTCTTTTTTTTTCAAAAATGCTTCATTGTCACTTTTATAGGAAAGCCAGTTTTATTGTTAGTTTGGTGAATTTCAAGCTTATGTTAACAAATAAATAAATTTCTGCATACCCCACAGTAAGCCAGCAAAATAAAGACATTAGTATACATTTGTATAAAAAGGCATTCCAATAGCAAGAAAAAAATGATATGCAACATTAGATTGGTTCTACTTCCTTGCGACATGCGGAATTGAACCACAGAATTTTTGATCCTGAACCGTGGTCATTTCCACTACGCTGTCGCAATGAACATTATAGCTTGATTATTCCAGTAGTGTCTTTTCTCAATGTTTATAGGAGAGTTATACTGGCTGATGACAGCCACTTCTTAGTGTAGTCTACATCAAATTTGAGTTTTTTTTTGTTACTTCAATGGACAGTTCAAAACATGAATAGGTAATACATCGATATAATAGAGAAGACAGATGCCAGAAAAGAAAGGTTCAATTTGGATCCCTATTTGGCGTTTTTTTTTTAAATCTTGGGGGGGGGGCGCAATTTTGTTTTTTATTTTTAAAAATCTATGAGGGTAAATCCTCTCCCCCCCCCCTCTCCATGGTCGCCACTGGTTTAAGATTATGGAAAATACACTTGTTCAAGACACAATTCTTCCAGGAGACGATTGTAGGTATATCTAGTTGTAGGTCAGAAGTATCAAGATGTGTTTGCATTCAGATTACTCTGTTTATCCTCCCTTTGACTAAGTTCACTAACCAGTGAAATAATCCCACAAGTGTGAATGTGATATAGGACCTTTAGGCGTTAGAGCAACGAGATATTATGTCTCTAGGACATAGATCCTTCACCATATAATTTCAATTTCAGTATGACTGTTGACGGAACAAGATTCAAACTCAACATTGATGAAATTGAAAGTTGGTGAGGTGACTAACTGACTATTGTCACTTGTCACTAAACAAATGATAATCTTATGCTCATGAGAGAGATTGTTATCTTAACTTACTATACGAGTAAGCAAAGTGGGTATTTTCTCATCCTAATAACTGAATGATTGTGTGATAAGACTAATTGACTGCGATGTGAAAGAATGTCGATACCTATGTCAGTGTAATTAAAATGGGAACTGCGGATTTTTTTCACGGTGGGGACAAAATAGCCTACTCAGAAAATGTGATTTTACTCGTTATTCAAAAGCGTAACATAATTGTAACATAAATTCAAAAATGTAACGTTTTTAGGACCGTAACGTAAAACGTACCAAAAATAGTACGAAGGTAAGCAACCCTGATAATGATTCTCGGTAGCAACCCTGATAATGATTCTTTTTTCTGTTTGCAAGTTCGTCACGATGGTACCTGTGGGAGAGTAGGGGGGATGTGGTGCAAATGACCCAACTAGGTTTTGAAAAATACCTTTTTTTGTTTTTTTTTCTTTTTATTCTCTCAACAAAAATCTTCTGGATTTTGATATAAACCTATTAAGTATTTTTATACAAAAGTCAAAATCCAAAACAGCATGCCAGGTTCCCTCTTCCCAAACTGCAACAGTTGGCTAGCGGTGGTCCAGCCAAAAAATTTGTTTTTCAGAATGTTTTCCTTGTCTGTTAAAAACTTAGGTTTTTTGTACATACAAATCTAGAAACTATTTCTTACTCTAGTTGAGGTAGTACAATTACAGGGGTACCAGTAATGGAGTTCCTTAGATTTCAAAAATATCTTTTTTGGTATTTTATTGAAAAAGAATAAAATCTTCTTCAGAGATTTTAAAAACTCCATGATTTTTGGTTGTTCACTAACAAAAGTGGAAAACAAACTCCAATGTGTTTTTGTGAATTTGCAACAATTCTTAATTCTACTATTGAAACATAGAAATGAGTGCTTCTTCACTGGATTGTTGTTACTGTAGAACAACATAATTATCAATGATACCTTCATAATAAAAATCAAAGATATACAAAGTACAATCAGACAAATCAAAAGCACGTTCTGATGAAATTTTGTTTCCACCATATATTGGTCACACATTTTTGTAAAGACTGCATAAATTGTTAGGAATTTGTGGTAACAGACAACAAAGACGCAGTCTCTATGACAATATTTGTCTGCTGATGGAGCCAAGAAAGGTCTGCAAAGAGGTGCATTAAGTTTTTGAAGAAATCATAATTGCAAAACTAGAATCACATACAGGTAATCATTTGATAGAATATCAGTTACAAAATCAATCACAAGAAGTGACAAAATGAAAATAGGATCAAACTGAACTGAGTTTCCTTTCCTGTTAACGTCATGATCATCCTTTTCTGATTTCCGGTAGAAACTAAAGTGTACAAAGACTATCAATGTTAGCAATGTCTCTATAACGATATTTTCCGATTTATCACTGTTATCGGTCAAATTCTTTCTCCTTCAATGCTATGCCTGCCATGTTTTATACAGGCAAAATACAGTTTGATTGTTATTCTATCTTCTTCTTCTATTTGTTATTCTAATTTCTTCGTTTGATCGTATCTTATTTTTCGTCCTACTGGCCACATACCCGATGTTTTCAATATTTACTACTTTGATTTTGTTATTTTTAGACCTATTCCCCAGCAAACACTCGGCACCCAGGGGCAAAATTCACAATAAAAAACAATGTAAAAACGTCAAGAATTTCGGTGGGAAAAGGGTTGTCAACAATTATAATTAATGACACCCCCTTAAATGATAATTATAAAAAAAAACTTTTTCACAAAATACGTTTTTCCAAAAAAAGTAAAGAACTCCATTAGACCAAAAATGAAAAAAAGAAGCAATTAACCTGCCAAGCATACAACTACCACAAATCAGTATCAATAGATAAATGAAACCCAAAACAAGCATAAATTAAAATGAATAACAAAGTCAAACTCAAAACAAGCAGAACTTCATATGAGTAGGGTTCTAAACCCTTATGCTTTCTAAAGGCCAGAATATAATTTGTACTTCACTGAAAAAAAATTAAAATGAATTTACTGAAAAAATGTGCATTGTTAGTTTAAAATACATATGCTGATATTTATTCCTTAAAATCTTAATTAATTTTTGATTTCTTAAAGCTATAAAAGTGAAAACATTTAAAAGAATTTGTGTTGGAAGGCAAGACAATTCTCTCGTCCTCACTGCGACTTTTTTTGTTATATGTCTGTCGTCAGCCAGGCCTCCCTGCTAATCTTTACATATGGAACTTAAGTTCTAGCTATTTTTATGCGTGAGAAGCACATTCATGTGACATTTTATGCGAACCATTTTTTTTGCACATATTATGCGAAGGAAAACACAATTCTAGAAAGATAAAATTCTACGTATTTAAAGTTCTGCGTTATTTTTATTTAAGTGAGGATACTTGTGCAACATTGCGGCAAAAATCTTAAGCACGTATTTTCCGACAGCGGAATTCAAACGCTATTTTTATATGTGCCCTATGTGTAGAGATAATGGTGAGGATCTGCTTCACTTTATGGCTGTCTTCACGGCTCACGTCACTTCATGGCCGTCCTGAATTACAGAATTTAAGAAGAAAAAATAAATTTGTATTAGTTTTTGGACATGTGAGGGGTTGTTCTCAGTAGTGGGATCAATATATTACGGAAAAATTAAAAAGATTACAAAATGTATTAAATTGGGAATAACCCATAGAGAGAGACTTCTGTAAGGAAGGGGGGGGGGGGGGGGGGGTGCTTGAAGAATTGTTGATTGTGTGAGAGTTGTCTTCTCTGTTAGTTATTTTTCTTTTTTGTAGCCATTGCCTAAGTGGCTTCAAAGCATCAAATATTTATCTATCTATTTTAAGTACCTGTGTGAGTATTAAGTATTATTTTGTTGTTTTGTCATTATCGTATTATGTGGCTTAATATGTGTTTTGTTTTTGCTATTGTTAATGCTGTTACCAAGCCCCCTGAAGTCATGGCAACTGTGCATGATCCTCCTCCACCAAATCGACTCAAAGCTTCCTTCTTTTCTCCCTTTCATGAATTTCCATAACCCTTTTTTATGACATCTTCCCACATCATTCTTTGTTTAGCCCCAGATGGATAGGCAAAAAGCACAACTTTTGGCCATAAATCATCGTCCATTCAAAAAACGTATTCTCTGTTTGTTATTTTTTTTTTTGTAGCTATAGCCTAAGTGGCTTCAAAGCATCAAATATTTATCTATCTATTATAAGAACCTGTGTGAGTATTAAGTATTATTTTGTTGTTTTGTCATTATCGTATTGTTTGGCTTAATATTTGTTTTCTTATTGTTATTGCTGTTATAGTATTGTTAGGAGTGTTATACAGCATCCATAAGATTTTTGTTGTCTTGTTTTTGCCTTGTCCCAAAAAGGCTTTACCCGTAATAAATATCTATCTATCTATATCTAGATGCACATTGGTTATTAATTATCTTTCAGAGCAAAATTTATAACAAAAATTACTTGACAAAATATTGTTGTTGTTTTTTAAGTCGAATATTACCTTGGGCCATATCATATACCTCAGGTTTTCACAATATTCTCCTTCTCACTCTCAACCTCTACTCAACCACTATTTTACTTCACCACTCACACTTAAGCTTCTTGGGTCCAAACTTTTTTGTCTTCACTTATTTTACAACTTTAGTATGATAATTTGATTGATCTAAAATAGTGAGATATAGCATATTTCTTGTAATATTTCTACATAACATTCTTCTACATGACATTTATCACATCGAAGCAATGCTGTGGCTATTGGTTCTTGAAATAAATGTTAAGCTTGGTCTTAGCAGGTGAGATTTGTCCATATACCGTATAGACAATAAAATTAAAATATTTAAATACTTTTTTTATCCTAAAGATTTACCAAAGACTAATAAGTATAATTTTTTTTTCTTGAGACACTCTTTCATTGCCATATGTTATTACTATCATTTATTTTTCACCCACTATACAAAGTATCATACGTGGAGTGATACAGCAAAAACACATAAAAATGAAAATCAAAAGCTTGACGAGTAACACATAAAAATAAATAAAAAGAGAAAAAGGAGAAAAAACAAACATAAAAGGAAGGAGAAAGAGGAAAGAAAAGTATTCATGACGGAAACAAACAAATGAGACATCAAGCTAAAGTCAAGGAGCCTAATCTAACGTCAAGCTAATAAGTTTTCCCGTGAAAACTTATTTCTGTCCCAATAAAAATTGGCTTTTTTTTTATTTAAACTTTGCAATAATATTTTTTATGTTAAGCTCACCCGCCGAAAATCAAAACATTTTATGTGCGTTATAACAGTTTGGGCTCGATTCACAATTAGGGTTATTGGCCCCGCTACAACAAATATTTGACATCTCTATACACCATAGATATCTCAATTTATTTTTAATAAAAAATAATTTGGACCATCATTTTCTATCTAATATCAACCAGTTTCAGTCTCCCAAAGAGTTCAACGCTGTATCCAGAGAAACTCAGGGTTTGAAAACCCTCTCTCCACAAAGTGTGAAGATACACCAACTGCGCAAAATCTAACATATTTCTTTATTGAATTCCATTCGTGATATTAAAAGTGAATTCAATTAAACTTAAAAAATGCATTGTCTTTCATTTTTGTAAACCTTATCTTTAAAAAGTGTAAGCTTGCATTTTACAATCCTTTTTACTGTCATTAATCTTCTACTACTAACAACTCATTGCGGCACCAAGCCACCTGAGGTCATGACAACTGCGCATGCTCCTCCGATTCAAAGCTTCCCTCTTTCCTCCCTCTCATGAATTACCATCACCCTTTATGACCTCTTCCCACCTCATTGTTTGTTTAGCCCCAGATGGATGGGCAAAAAGCACAACTTTTGGCCATAAATCATCGTCCATCTGAAAAACGTAGCCTAACCATCTTAGCCTTTTCCACGGCTGCTAAAGCATTGAATGGTCGTACCGCTAACTCTCTGGTTTATGGGAGTTGGTCAGAGGACTTGATCGAGTTAGCTCTCATCATTCCGAAATTTTAGATAGAGCTCGTATACCAAACAAGAGAAAAGATATAAATGAATAGTAAAATTAAATAGCTGAGACAACGAGGGTAATATCATCCAGTTGACAGAAAAAAAGCGAAAATGAAAAAGCAGATACTTTGGCAAGGACCTCTACCAAGCCGTTTTTAGTAGGCTACTAAAAATAACTAACATTTTGAAATAAGGTCATCCTCCTCTGCTTTATCAGCACAACCATGTCTTTCTTCACCTTTTTCATTTATACATTGTTATATGAATATGATGCATCTGTTTCATCAAAGCACACGTGAATTTATCGACGGTTGTGCTGGTCAGTTTCACATTTCACCAAGATCCGCAAATGTCAAATGTCAAATACTAGTATTTATTTAAATAATGCCTAACGTTAATAACATCCGACCTATCTTGAAGTACTATAACAACGGGAGCTGCTTACGCAGTTTTTTTAAAGAAGAGGATGCCATCTATGTCAAAAAACACCTTTTATTGAATTCCAGAGGCTCTCCACCCTCTATTCTATTTCTTTGATCTTTAAGGTCTTAAAACACATGTCTTTTAATAACCAGCTAAATCAATGATAGATTGTCTGCTTAAATCAAAACAGAACTTAACTTAAAATCAATTACTTAAGCATCACAACTACCCAAATAAGGTGAAAGCTGAAATGGACGAAATACGAATTTCACAGGAGGAAGTTGTACTAAAGAACTTTCAACAAGTAATTTACTGGAACAAGAGTAAATACACAAGTCTTCAAATAAATATTTTTCTCAGAAAAAAATAAAATAAGAGCAGATCCAACGTCAAAAGATAATACTGCGTTCTGTTTCCCACTTCCATCTTTAACACTCAGTTTGACCTTTCATAAGAGTACATTAGTCAACGCTTTTTGAAGCGGATTGGAAAAATGAAAGTATTCGTTTTCAACGTTTCTGCCACTGCGTTTCAATAATTACACTAAAAACTGCACACACAAGAAATTAACGGCACAGGCACCAGATCTAGAGACACGCATAGATTAATACACAAAAATGGACAGATAACACTGAATATTACTAAATAAATTTCCTCAAAATATAGAAAAAGAAGAGCAAATTAGGCAATATATACAAAACACTGCTAGGAATTAAGGAAGGAAGTTGTTCATTGGGGTGTTCAGCCTAGACTGATCGATAGTAGTTCTATCCGGACTTGGAACTATGCTAAGAACTGCTTTCAAATTATTATTATTTCTTTGAGCTAAGCTTTGAACAAGTAAAACTATGCCCAAACCTTTTCACAAGTCAAAAGTAAACTCGAATACAGCGAAAAAAAAATAAAAAAATAAAAAAAGGCGTGTAATTTGACGCTTTGGACTATATTCAGCTTACAGTCGGAATTTTTATAATAGACCAAACCAAGTGAAGATTAGCTTCATACTTTAAGATTATTTAAAAATACTTGGGAACCAATTAGTGTTAATGTCATTTTTTTCAGACCAGGCTTTCAAACTCTTCGCCTTTGATGTTTCCCTTTCTGAAGCACAAGTTTGAAAAAATAACAATAACATGGGTTATTTATAAATCCTAATTTATATCCTGAAGATGGAGAGAGAGACAGAGAGGTGAGGGGGGGGCTGCTTTATTATGACCAAACATATATACACAAAGCCATGCATCTTTAATACCAACAAATATTTATAAAGCTATGTATCAAAACTATAAAAAATTATTTTGAAGAAGGTATTTGTTATTTTTGTACATACAGTGTAAAACAAGTACCTTGTTGCTATAATTTTTTTCACTTTCATAAAGCACATTGAATCTATTTTATAGAAAGTTTTTAATTATAGAATTATACTTATGTAAGGTTGATTTTAGTCTTCCATTAGCATGGCATATTTTCAAGGTGTTCTTAATCTTTAATCTAACCTGTTTAGGATAGTTTCCTCCAACGTCCCGAAGGCTTTTTTCCATTTTTTCTACTTTTTTTCACGTCTTGAATACTTTTTTCCTGAACGTCCTGCTCATCCGTACCAATTCCGTAATCCATTCTACGAGCTCCCGAAGGGCTGTTTATTCAAGTTCAGTTCATTCAAACACAAGAAATAGGAACCATCCCTAGTTAGTATAGTGCTAATAAACTGAGATATATACCAAAATTTGCCGTTGAGCAATTTTTTTGCTACTTTTTAACGTCGATAGCAGTTTTAGACAAATCAGGTTGGTATATTAGAAAAATCAATTGTACCACAAGATATACTGGAAAAGATACAGTTATAGCCTAGTGTACACGACGTAAAAGGAAGTGCCAAAGTATTCGATCATTTGGAAAAGATACAAAACATATTCTCATCTTCAGTAATTGCGAGCAGGCCATTATGTTGTTTGATAATCCTGTCAACATTACTAACCGTTTCGCCACCGAAGCAGAGGACACCATTAGAATGCAAACGTAGAGACTTCATCTTTTTGGAACCGCAAAGAACTTTCACAGGAGACATTACCTCTTCAATCTTAAAGGGATATTGCCAAAGAGATATATAACGCAAAGCAGAAAACGCTTGTAATATTACACTAAGATCTGGGGGCTGATCATATAAATCTAGATTGTTAGCTTTAAGTAGAACAAGCTGCGAGTGAAAAACAGATAAAAAGATTCCTAAATCCACTTCATCAGTGAAAGAGCTACCACTTATATCCATGTCTAGCTGAGACTTAGAATGAACTGAATTCATTAAGTAAATAAGGTCTTTGGAATTCAATCAGCATTTACGAAGGCGCAAGCACAATAAGGGATTCTTTAGTTTACATAATAAAGATTCTAAGCATGTTATTTGATTATCACTCAAATTTAAGGACCGCAACTGTAGAAGATTTCCGAGAGTCTCAGATATTGACAATAAAGAAATGCCGCATTTAAGAAGACCAGAACAGCTAAAGCTAACAGCGACTAGGTTCTGGTAATTGGAGAGTTCTAATTTCATCTCTGTAACTCTTAACTGATCCAAGAGCCATGGTTCATTATGTATGCCTAAAATTTGAAGTTTTGATGTAGCGTCCTTTAAGAAGAGCCCGTGAGGGTTTGCCCAAATTCCTAAATAACTTAGATGGAGCTATAGTTTGCAACCACTTTCATTATTAACTGTTTGGTTATTCTTAAGGATGTCAACAAGGCAGTTGTTGCATGTGTGTACATTCACAATGTTTAATAATAAGGTCTAATATAATTTCTCTGTCAATGTCACAATTTACAGCTCTAGCCTTTGATATGATTTTAAAAAACCCTTTCATGTTCTGGTGAAACCAATCATGAGTACAGATCGGTAAAGCTATTCCTCTCAGGTCAATTACTTTCACTGGAAAATGCTCTTGTCTTAAAATCAGTTCTATAAAGGAAAAAAGTATATAGCGTGCATATACCATTCGTTTAAGCACGCCAAAGCACTCACAAACATGATCAGATAAAATTTCATTAAGAGAGATTCAAGAAACAGGCCAGTTTCTTACCATATTCGTAAATTGCAATTTATATTTGCAACTTCTGTTCCAAGGCTTTCCAAATTGCCTTTCAAGGCAAGTTAGCATTAATCTATTGCACAATGAGTGTGGAATATCACACAAAGATTCCACGTTAGAGTTTGCCAATACCCTTAATGATAAATCTTGAAGTTTAGAATTGCATTCTTCGAAGCTCTACAATACAAACAGTCTTCTTTAAACTCCAGAAGATATTTCATGTTACAACTTCTATACCTTGGAGCGTATGTATATCCTTCATTAAATGGATGTACATCTTTTTCACAAAATTCTTCAACAGCATTGCGATCTTTATGCATCATGGTTTAACCTAAATGAAAAGATGCGGAGAGAATTAAAAAAAAACTCACATCTGAGATACTCTAGTAAGGAACTAAGTCTTTAATGCGCAAGTGTTCAAACTCACTACAAATTCTTTCGAATTTGGTTCAGATAAGTTAATTCAAATGTTACTAATAAGTTATTATGAAAGTATTATTATTAGTAAAGTGATGTATAAGCAATTTCCCTTTTTCCTAGCAAGACTTACAGAATCTAAGAATTTACCAAAGTTAATTTTTATAAGCGTCATCGTGAGGCAGCTTACTGCATGGCTGAAACAACTTCATCTTTTTTTGTCTTTAATTGAAATAGATCCTCGCCCAGAAACAACCATGTGCATCTCGAAAAGTTATAACACAAAAATTAATGAAACATTGAAGATACTAGTCAACGCTTGGAAACAAGAATGGGGCTGAACCCTGGCTAAACCTCTAACGGTCAGAGTGTTGTCTACAATTCACTGAATATGCTTTTTACCTCTAACTTTGTGCTTTTTTAAGACATCAACGATGGCCAAAGAGGACAAATAAAAATTAAAGAAAGTTATAAGAAAAAATACAATTCATAAAATAAATGCATTTTCAATTTAATTTCTCTATTATAATAGGGCTCTATTTCCGTCAATTATTCTCCTTTTGATTCGACTGTCCTCGAAAATATGGAAAATGTTTACCCAAATGCAACTTTTAAAGCAACATTGGTGACTTTTCAGATACTCTGTATGGAATATCAAAGCATATTTTAGATGTAAAAATAAAATTAGGTGTTTTTTTTCCAAGGCCACACTACCTTTCTATGACGAACAAATAAACGTTCAAATGGGAATTAGTACATTTATTAGTGATGAAAACAAATATAGAGGTCTTCCTCAAGGAGCGATTTTGAGTCCCCTTCTGTTCAATTTGTATGTCTCAGAATTCCAATTATCTCACTCATTGTTTGGCCTTTACACAGATGATCTGATCATTTGGAAGTCCAGAAAGGATATCGTAATTCTTCAAAGTCTTATTCAACAGGATGTTCAATTAGTTCAGAGATTCTCTTCAGCTTTTGATTTTGCAATTTCAATTAGTAAAACCAAAGCCCATATATTTGCTAATTGCTCAAGAGATCCTCCCACTCCTCTTCAAATTTTCTCTCGTGAAATTCCATATTGTAACTCAGTGAAGCTAATTGGCCTATGGATTGATTCTAAAATTTCATGGCATGCATATATTAATTCTTTGAAATCCATGATTATTCGGAGACTTTGTGTTCTGAAGAGACTTGTTGGAAGTAAATGGGGTTGCCACCCTAAAGTTATTCTGGATTTTTATAAATTATATATTAGATGTAATCTAGAATTTGGTATCCAATTCTCCTCAATTCGTTCATCATCTGCATTTAAAACCCTAGAATCTTTAAAAAATTCAACTATTCAAATTTCTCTGGGTTTGCACAGGCATACTCCTCTGTCTAAATTAAAACAACTGTCTGGTTTGGTTTCCCTAAGTGAAAGAGCATCCAGTCAACGGAAGAAATACTTCTCGCGAATTCAAGCTTATGGAAGTAAGCATGTTGTGTATAATCATACCTTTGCGTCGAAGGCAGCTTGCAACAATGGCCATTCATCTTGAAATCAGTTTCAATTGGAGGTCCCAAATTGGAGTCAGTATTCCCCCTATGAATACCCCTTTACTGACACTCGGTCGTGGGAAATGAGTCCACCTATTTGTCAAGCAGAACTTATTCCAATAAATAAAAATCAAATTCCCAATCATGAGATTCAGACTATTCTGGCTGAGCAGATTCCGAAGTTGTACCCTAGTCACAGGAAAGTCTATTCTGATGGATCCGACAGGGTGGGAAAGCTGGAGCAGGAGTATGTATCCCATCACTGAACCTTAGCCTTTTTTTACCCATTCCTTTGGGATCTTCTATTTTGTCAGCTGAATTATATGCCATTCACTTGGCTCTAGATGTTCCCCTAAATTATAGCATTGTGGAGGAGAATATTCTTTGCCTTTCTGACTTTAAATTGGCAGTGCTGTTGCTAAAAAATTAAAAGAATCGTCAATGCTAAGGACCTATTCAACATTAGAAGACAGCTTCTGAACCTCCAGGCTAAAGGCAACCAGATTTATTTCCAACATGTTCCAATCCTTAAAGGTATCAAATATAATGATACTGCTGATTTACTGGCAGCCAAGGCTTCTTTAATAAGTCCAGGTCCTCTCTCCAACCTCAACTCACGTGCTATTATTAGGCAAAGATCTAATGTTAATTACAGTAAATTGACTATCTCCTTTTCATTCTAGATTACACACAGTGCTAATATTACCGTCTGAAATCAGGTGCCCTTCTTCTCAATATTTGTTATTTAATTGGAAGCTACATCACTCCCCTCTATGCCGGGTCTGCTTGGCAATGGATGAAACGATCCAGCATATTTTATTCGACTGTCAGCCACTGAGTGTAGAGACTATTTCTCTTAAACGCCTATGCTTTATGGCAAATATTCCTAATACCTACCTACACTGCAATCCTGAATTCGAGACTGCCTTGGCACATAGGTAAAAAGAATTTTAAGGCCTTGTTGGGACCTTCGGTCCTGGTTTGTTTCACATAAATGTCCTTCCTTGTTCTTTTCTTTGGGTTCTTTAATTATTCCCTTTTCCCTTTGGTAGTAATTATTAATTTTCTCTCAATTTTGGCTGCGCCATTTTTCCTTCTTTAACTGCATAGGTTGTTAAAAACCACGAGGTTTGAATTGCGCGGTTAGGGATGATTCACCATTGCTAAGAGTTACTTTCAGATAACAAGTTTGGTCTAAATTGTCAGACCGGTGAAAGAAGGGGCATAAAGCCGATTAATTTGAAGTAAGGTGGTAATTGGTAAGCATTCGGATTGGTTGGAAAAATTCACCCACCGCTACTGCAGACACGCGGTTGAGCGGTCTACGGGACAAATTTTTATTTTGTGGATCAGTTCTGATAAATGCATGGTCTTGAATACAGTAAGATTTTTTTGTACTATATACTCTTTGACTTTTTAGCCTAGGTGGAGTCCAAGGAGATAGTTGGAAATATCAGTGGTAACCCAGAGTGGGTACCCTTGGCCTTAGAGTTGGCTATTCGACCGTTCGATCATGTTATCATACCCTGGGGAAGGGTATACTGTAAATTGGGTATTAACACACCCTATATTTACAGAACCGTTGTCGTAAGCACGGGTAACCCATTATAATATTTGACGCCACCGGGGGCTTTCCCCTCCAGTAGGTGGTGTAGCACCATTTTTGCACTAATAAGTGGTGACATCCATACCTTACCACATGAATACTGGTGGCAGCAAAAAAGAAGCTATAAGCGGCACTGGTAGCAAAAGAACGAGCGATTCCAAAAGACTGGTGAAAATTAGCCCTACAGTATAGGATATAGGTTAAAAAAAAACGGCACGGAAAGACAGTTGAAAGATTGCGAATTTAAAATCTGATAAGCCAGGCTCTTACCTAGGAACGACGCAATGCAGGAGAAAGGGTATGACCCCCTTTCATTACCTCCTTTCATCAAGGTTTGGGCTGAGCCTAAACGGAAATTAGAAAAAACACGGAATTATGAAGATCTGGATGGGCTGTGCCTAGCTAGACAATAATAAAAAAGAATAACGTGATATTAATTGAGTTTGAGTTTACAGTTGGGGAATCTCCGTATTAAAAAGTAATTACAGGGTTTAAGAACGGATAAGAGGAAGTGAAAGTCGGGTTGTTATTTAAGTTAATTGGCGGATTTGAATATAACCTTCAGTGGTGAAGGTTATAAGATTATTGAAGACGGCAAATTAGGAAAATTTATCAGTTTTATGCGTACATTTGATAAGGAAGGTGGGAGGAACGTGTCCTATTAAGTAATCGGCCTAAGACGAGATCACACTTGGAGTACGAGCATCCAGGGAGGATACCTAATTTGTTTTACAGGGTAGTTCCCCTGTTTGATTTTTAGTCCAGCAAATTCATTAGTAGAATATTCGCGCGGTTTCTCAGTTTACATTCTTGTCCAACCCGTGTTAATTCGTTTTTCGGAGATATATTTCATTCGCAAAAAATTGCTTGCTGCGAAAGAAGTCGTTATTTCCTAATGAAGTCTAGATATTCCGGTTATTTAAAAAATTGTTGAATCTCATTACGTGGCGGTAATAATTCACAATAGTATTTGCGTACCATAATTTTGGCGTGCGTCAATTGTTGATCTTGCCAAAATTGACTAATTAATTGAGAGATAAGATTAACTTAAGACCATGAAGGGCGATTGAAGCCCATAGAAAAAGTAGGAAAATAGAAAGAAAGGCTAATATGGAGGCCTTTGAGAGAGAGCACCGAGAATATAAGCAAAAAATGCAGGCTGAGAAAGATGAAATTAGAGAGAATAGAAAAGAGGACAAAAGGGCTAGAGTAGCCTATAAAGAAAGAGACATGACAGAAAAGAAACATAGAAACGAAGCAGAAAGAGGAGAAAAGGCCCATATGAAGACTTTTGAGAGAGATCAACCGAAAAATATCTGGTTTCTGGATGTATGGAGACCAACTAACCTTAAAAATGCTAGCTCTAGATTAAATAGTATTCTAAGATATTTAGCATCCAAGATCTTCTAACAAGAATCGCGTCTAGAGGCATTAATCATAACCATAGGGAAATTTTCAGAAAACTAGCAGAATTCAAAGAATCTAGTAAGGCAGAAGATATTGCTTTCAAGATCCTTACGGAGGCCGATAAAAAGCAATTACAAATATATGAAGAAATTATTAAGGAAAACAAAAAAGAACGGTTGGCAGTTGTTGAAATGATGTACAGTCATATTTACATTTTAAGAGAAAAGATGCAAGGGGATAAGGAGGATGAAAAGACTGTTCTTAAACGTCAGCAGATTATTGAGGATCTATATAATGAATTGGATAGGGTTAGTCCCTCTGGTATAAACTTTGGAAGTGGGTTTTCTGGGTTGAAAATCATAATTAAATTCCAAGTATCTGTCAAAAGTCCATTTCCTAGTCAAATCCCATTTCCTTGATAACTATATTAATTCTGAATATAATGTCAAAAGTCCATTTCCTAGTCAAATCCCATTTCCTTGATAGCTATATTAATTCTGAGTATTTGCTGTAATTCCTAGAAGTTAACAGATTAAAATAGAGCAGTTCTGTCAAATATCCTGATGTGTATCTGCATATTGTGCTGAATATAAGTTACCAATTTAGATTACTTGAACCAGTTCAAATTCTGTATCTGTCCTCGGCATATGTATATTCACTGTATTATATGTATAAATAAACATTTTATGCTCTAAACATAAAGTATGTAATAGTTAGAGACTCTAGACATCCTCCACCGGTAGAACCCAGATAATAGGCCAACGCTACCATAAGACTCCAAAGAAAAGAAGTTACACTCAAAGTAGTACACAACTTTACAGAGAAGTAGACAATTCACAGAGAAGTGAAGCCAAAAGCTTACAAAGTGGTGCAGCGGTTTTTGCCGGAGAGGATTACAGTTCATACCATTTCAATCTACGGTTGTTACATATCAAGTTAACATTTCCTTTTGAGACCCGTCACCTACATTGTCGTCGTAAGTTTCTTAACCTTCCAATTTTGGTAAAATTCATTTTTTTCAACTTTAATTGTGGCGTAGAGACTATCCGCTGAAAGGCATTTTGGCTCGTGCACAATTGTGTTATTTAAATGTGCTAAAAACCTTTTCATCGTTTGACGTCGGAAGTTAAAAATTGTTGCCGTTTGCATTGTCAAAGATTCCAGGTGCCAGCTTCAGTTCCAGGTTCCTGCTCCAGAGTCCAATTTTTGAGAAAAAGTGAAGAACGTCGAAAGGACAATTTCCGAAAGTAAGTCATGCATTTTAAGCGCGCACGCGAGTAGGAAATCTGTTAGGAGTGTTGAATAACGATTTTGCCTTGTTTTTACAGCTTTGACTTAATTAATTTGTTTTACGATTGCCTCAAAATCGTATCGATTAGGCTATGGTGGTTTAATAGGCTTTTCTGATAGTATATGCCTGGATTGTTTTATTGAAGGCTGGTGACTAAATATTAAGAGATATTTATTAGAATACAATAATGATTATAATTCTGATTATGAAGCGTAGCGTTTTAAAAATATTGAAAACACAATTGGTGAAGAACAGCAGGAATTTTTTTTCAGCAACCGTAGATGCTGAATTTCGTTGGACATGACAGAATGAAGGGCTCCGTCAGAACTGGCCTGACGTAAAATGTGACCAGAGGAAGAGGTATATTTTTTTTTAGTGCAGGATATTACGGGGTTAAGCAGAAATTTTAGGACAAAAAAAATTTATGACGAGAAACTGAGAATTTACTATAAGGCACTTATCTAGAAAGGTGTATCATAGAGAGAGGAGAAATTTATTATAAGGCACTGATATAGAGAGGTACAGTGTCGAGGGAGATGAGGCTGGTGAAGGGGCGAACTATGGTTGACCGAGAGACCAGATAACTGATAATTTATTAGGCACTAACGTAATGAGGCGTTGTGTCGAGAGAGATGAGGCTGGTGAAGGGGCGGACTGCGGTCGACCGAGGGACCAGGTATTGTTAAGGGGTTAAGAAGATCCTGGGAAAGGAAGGTCTAAGTGGTTAACGGGTTGAGAGGATCCTGGGAAAGGAAGGTCTGAACTCCCATTGGCGAATAGAGAGGTAGGCGGTGGAGTACCGAACCTCGAAAACCCTGCAGGTTTCGTGCCATGGACAATAATAGTCGACAGGACGGAAAAGAGTTCCGTGCCAAAAGTCGACAGGGCGGAAAAGAGTTCCGTGCCAGGGAAAATAACAGATAACAATTTTGTGTCTTGGCTATTGAATGTTTTTGACGGCCTGTTTCTAAAGGAAAGTGTTCTTTATTGTTATCTTCTAGGAGGCATTGGCAAGGATAAAGGGATCCCTAGAACAGCTAAAAAAGTCTTGCCAAGTGTCCTAGTAGATTAGGCAATAAAACTGGCTCACGATCACTTACTCATTGGTGGTCACATGTCTATGAAGAGGACATTAGACCGAGTGAGCCATATCTTTATATTTGATAGAATGAGTGCAAAAGTTCGAGAGTATTGCGAAAATTGTAATTTGTGTTTGTGTAGGAATAAAATGCATCAGAATATCAAATCTACGTTAGGAAAAAATGAAGAACTAAAATACCCATTCCGTGTGTTTTCGGTAGACTCTGCTGGCCCCATGGGGGGCGCATTATGTGGGCCTACTGAAAACGAAAATTTTCATATTTTTGTTGGAGTTGACCATTTTTCAAAATTTTGTATCCTGAAAGCTGTGCCGAGGATAACAGCAGAAGCTATGTGTAACTTTCTTTGCGAGTCAGTGATAGCATACTTTGGTCTTTTTGAAGTTTTGATCACTGATTCCCATCAGTCTTTCCGTTCAAATCTCATTTCACAGATGTGAGAAAATTTTAAAATTAAACATCATTTTTCGTCAAGTTATAATCTTCAATCGAATGGGTTATCTGAGAATCGTGTGAAAGTAACAAAATCCGTACTAAAAGCTTATTGTCAGGATCATCCCAATTCTTGGGATACTTATTTGCCTTTCGTTCAGAATGTATTAAATTCTACTATTTCTTCCACAACTAAATATTCATTACACCGCATAATTTTTGGTAGGCAGCCTCTTTCATTTTTGGATATTCAACTATCATTGCCTTCAATTGACAATTTTGATAATTACGAAAATTATATGGTTAATTTAGTTAGAAATTTATTCACGATTTACAAGATTTGTGATGAACAAATAGAAAAACAGGGAAAATCTCAAAACAATATCATAAGAATGCCGTAGAACCAACAGTTTTGCGAGAAGGGGGCTTAGTTTATGTCCAGATAGAAAATATGTTTTCCAGATAGAAAAAATGTTTTTGAGGAAGACACTCCCCCAGAACCCTCAGGGCAAGGGTTTCAAGTTATGGCCTGGGGGCATATAAGGTTTTTAAAGAGGGCGTTGTCGTAGAAACTTTAAAACAGGCTCATTTGATTGGAAATTCAAAGGGCTAGTACCCTTTTTAATAGTCGAAAGTGACTGGAGGGCAACTAGCCCCCCCCCCTCACGCCCATCATTCTCCAAAATACATCCAATCAAAATTTTGAGATAGCCATTTTGTTCAACATAGTTGATTTCCATATAGCAAATATGTTTTCGAGGAGGACACTCACCCACAACCCTCAGGGCAAGGGTTTTAAGTTATGCCCTGGGGGCATATAAGGTTTTGATAGAAGGCGTTGTCGTAAAAACTTCAAATCAGGCTCATTCGATTGGAAATTCAACGGGCTAGTGCACTTTTTAATGGTTGAAAGTGATTGGAGGGCAACTATCCCCCCCCACGCCCATCATTCCCCCAAACACATCCAATCAAAATTTTGAGATAACCATTTTGTTCAGCGTAGTTGTTTTCCAGATAGAAAATATGTTTTTGAGGAGGACACTCCCTCAAAACCCTCAGGGCAAGGGTTTCAAGTTATGGCCTGGGGGCATATAAGGTTTTTATAGAAGGCGTTGTCGTAAAAACTTCAAAAAAGGCTCTTTCGATTGGAAATTCAAAGGGCTAGTACCCTTTTTAATAGTCGAAAGTGATTGGAGGGCAACTAGCCCCCCCCCCCCGCCCCGGGGTCCCCCAAACACATCCGATCAAAAGCTTGAGATAGCCATTTTGTTCAGCGTACTTGATTTCCAGATAGAAAATACGTTTTTGAGGAGGACAGAACCCCAAAACCATCAGGGCAAGGGATTTAAGTTATGCCCTGGGGGCATATAAAGTTTTCATTGAAAGCACCGTCGTAGAAACTTCAAAAGGGCTCATTCGATTGGAAAATCAAAGGGCTAGTATCCTTTATAATAGTCAAAAGTGATTGGAGGGCAACTAGTCCCCCCCCCCCCCACGCCCATCATTCCCCACAACACATCCAATCAAAATCTTGAGATAGCCATTTTGTACAGCGTCGTTGATTTTCAGATAGAAAATATGTTTTTGAGGAGGACACTCCCCCACAACCCTCAGGGCAAGGGTTTTAAGTTATACCCTGGGGGCATATAAGGTGTTTATAGAAGGCATTGTCGCAGAAACTTCGAAAAGGGCTCATTCGATTGGAAATTGGAGTGGTTAGTACCCTTTTTAATGGTCGAAAGTGATTGGAGGGCAACTAGCCCCCCCCACGCCCATCATTCCCCAAAACATCCAATCAAAATGGGTTTTAAGTTATGCCCTGGGGGTATATAAGGTTTGTATGGAAGGCGTTGACGTAGAAACTTCAAAACAGGCTCATTCGATTGGAAACTCAAAGGGCTAGTACCCTTTTTAATAGTCGAAAGTGATTGGA
>JAQQPU010003411.1:30440-59170 GCA_029168905.1 Artemia sp. Kazakhstan ARC1039 | reverse complement strand
TTGCATTGAACTGCACCTATTATATCATCTACAGAGTTGTTCGTGATTCTAGCTCGCTAATAATCCTCAATAAACAAATCTATCCAGGTGCCCCCAAATTTCTGCTCTCAGCATACAATCAGGCAACTAATAAACCCCACGGCTATATCCTATTAGATCTTAATCAAAATACACCCGAGGATATGCGTGTAAACACAGATACTTTTGACAATGAAATTACAGTATATCTCCCCGTGAACACTAAAAAGACCTATTAGTCGGTATCATGACACTGAAGAAACTACATGAAAATAGACATCTGTTTTCAGTTCTAAGCACTTCAAAATCTCCACTTAGGAAAGCCATACTCAAACATGGTATTGACAATGATTTCATTAATCTAATATCTGAACTTTGTTTAAATTTGATCGAGGGTAATGTTCAACTGCCAGAAGTAGTTAAGAAACAGGCAAAGCAACATCGTTCCATTGTACGTACATTGGCCTCTAAAAACAAAGGAAAGAATTTAAAAAAGAAACGACTTCTTCAGGCGGGCGGTAGCTTTTTCACGCTTTTACTGCCAATAATTGCAGGACCTGTAAACAGTTTTCTCTAGATGGCAAAACCATATAAATTGACTCCAATAGAACTCGCTCTCTCACCCATGGAACACTTTGAGAACAATCTGAGTAAGTTCCTTGACAAAGAGAATATTGAGGATGATAAAAAAACTGCTTTTACTTCAAGATGCACTTCGTCGAGTGGACAAACATAAGCCCTATCGTGTGAAGGCCACTGCTGCTGCTGCTGCTATTGATCACAAAAAAGAATCATCTCCTCAGGATTCTGCTGGAACACAATTAAAGAAGGAAGAATTGGATTCAATTGTATTGAAAATTGGAAATCTAATGCCCCACTCATATCGTGAACAAAGTAAACGACTCCTAACTTATCTCATGGAAAGTGGTCAAGATCATATTCAAGTTGAGAGCAATGGGAAAGGGATTATAATTCAGGGCAAGAGCTATAATCTACTTGATTTAATCTATGATATGGTTACCAATCGTAAAGGACTATTATCATTTGACGCTCATCTATACAACTTTCTAAATACATTAAACTTACCCAAAAGTCTTATTAGCAATAGACAAATTCTAAAAAAAATTAAATGAACATGCATCATTGTCAACACCATTAAAATATGAACATGAAGAAGAAGAAGATTTTAAATCAATTTTGGAAAAATACTAGCACACCAATGATAGCTAGACAAAAGCGAAGACGTATCAAGTCAACGTCACCACCACCATCACCATCACCAACCGCCAGTATACAAAAGGGTAGCGGACGTTAAAACACAACGTGTTTACGTTCAAAATGGTTGAAGTTCTGAAACGTGTTTTTGAAAATATTGGTGAGGTGGGGAGTTTAAGTTCCCCCACCACTCTTTCCAAGGTCAATGGGGTTCACACTAAAAGTGTACAAGACTATCTACAAAATGAATCAAGTTACACTCTGCATAGAAATCATAGACTTCGTGCTAATCAATATCAAAAAACTAAAGCCTTTTTGCCATTGCATATAAAGCAAGCAGATCTCCTGACTCTAGATGAGATTCAAAGACGTCACAATACACCGTACAAGTACATTCTACTTGCAATCAGTGTTTTAGTCGCTATGCATATGCAATTCCATTGCAATCAAAGAGAGGCGTTGAAGTTGCTCAGGCCATTGAAAGTATTCTCGAACAGGATTCATATAAGAAAATTCAAACGGATCGTGGTAGTGAATTTGTTAATCCCCATGTTGCAAAAGTACTGGTGAAATATAGTACACTGCTCTATCATAGTCATAGTCCTATAAAGGCTGCATTGGCCGAACGATTGATAAGAACTATTCGATTTTTAATTTCAAGATATTGTACATTGAAAAATACACCGGCTTTTATTCATGATTTAGATAAAATCATGTTGATTTATAATCAACGACCTCATAGATCATTGTCCAACTCAACCCCAACGGAAGTTCATCATTCTGATCATGATACAATTGACACATTTCTTAAACAGTATTCCAATGAAACGATTGTCAAGAAGAAAAATAAATTCAATGTTGGTGATACTGTTCGAATTAATAGAACAACTAATGTTTTTGAAAAGGGGAATTACTTGTGGTCCACCGAACTTTTTAAAGTGGCAAAAATCCTAGACACTAAACCCATAACTTATCGTTTGCGCGATACCAAAGATGAACAGATTCTCGGCGGCTTTTATGACTATGAACTACAAAAGGTTAAAAATAATAGTGAAATCTATCAAATTGAAAAGATATAAAAGACTCGTACTCACAGAGGCAGGAAACAGATACTTGTTCGGTGGCTAGGATACAACTCTGATTTTGATTCTTGGATCAGTGTTGAAAATATTGGCAATGCCCAATGATTTCTACGTAAATTTTATGTCCAATGTTTCCGATCCTCTCTACAACGACTTGAATACGACAAGTGATTTTTGGACAAAACTCTCCCCCGCCATCAAATTTGACGGTGTGTATGAAGTGGCTCTTGTCGACTGTATTCTCAAAAATACCTATGACATCCTGAGAAAGGATCTTGTGTATGATATAAAAGTTATACCATTCGATTGGACACTCTTTGTCGACTATGAATGGGTTGAAGCACTTAAATCTAGCGAATATCCACATGCCAAATTGAAATATATTGAATACGATAATATGACAGATTTGTGTCGTACAATCAATAGAAAAATCTTATATCGTAGGAATGGTAAATTTCATTTTAATTATTCATTGGAACACGATAGGATTTACATTACCTCACCTGTTTACACTGAAATAATTATTCTCAATGATAATCTGAGAGACGTTCTTGGCTTTAAACAGAATATGATCAATGGGAAAAATGCTTGCACCGTTTACGGGATGGATCAAGTTATTTTTGCTGAATATCCACCTGGTTTCGCCTCGGACTCTTGCATATTTCTCTATGCATCCTTTGTGGAAACATCGAGAGTCAGTAATTCAAATGTCCCCCTCCTACGTGTTCTTGAACGAAAAACAACTCATGAGCTTGTTCATCACTATAATATAAAGCATCTTCAGTATGTTCCTGTAAACACTTCGTATTTGGAACTCTGTCAGTTAACACTAAGAAGTGAATTGGGTGATCCTCTAGCAATAACAAAAGGCTTAGCAGTGATTACATGTCATTTTCGACACATTGTCGGCGACAGCACAATCACCTAAAATGAACAATAGAAGAATTCCATTTGTCTGCCCCGATATCGATTGTTATGTTGGTGCTTTGAGTCCACGTCAAATAGGCAATGGATTCTCAACATCTACGTTGACTTACATCGATTGAACGATTTTCTAGTGGAAAATATACTTACAAGCGTATTTAATATTGATTTTAGTGCCCTACGAATAAAATGTTCTAAAAATGTATGTGAAATTGTTTATTAATAAAAATTTATATACATGATAAAACGACTTTTCTACTCTTTAGATTTCATCTTCTACTAGGTATAGGTATTTGTCGACAACAACTAGTGCAGGTAGATTATCTGAATTCACAGTGTACTGATCCTGATGTACTGCAATGTCAGGGTCACATTTTCTACAGTAGAGTGTAACTTCACTCTTGTCATATCTCTTTGTATAGTCAATGATACTATTCTCATTCATTCTATAGAATTCACATGTTTCAATTTGCTTATTTGAAGCAACTTCACAAACAGTGTCCTCAAGTGTCGAATCACATTCCGTCACAGCCAAATAAAAATCAGTGGGCTTATAATCATAACACCCATTGTCTTCACAACGATGACGTAGAAACCATATTCTTTTGTTGTTCCAGCAGTTGAATCGTTGACCCAGCTCCTCCTCCCAGAACAATCTAAAACCACGACGATACCAATCTCGTAGCAATAAACTAAAATCACGATTAGGATTCTTTCCCATCATACCCGGATATGTATTCTCCCACTGATTACATTTATCATAATGGCAATTGGAGCATAGGTGCCCTCTAGGATGAGAGTCACACACCTCTTCAAGACAGGAATTACAACCTTTAATTTGTACAGCATATCCTCTATGCAATTTACACGGGTTGCATAATCTACACTTTTCATCATACTCGTCAATCATTGTGCAATTCTCACATGATGACCAACTGCCCAGTGTGTACATACATAGGGGACATGTATGGAACATTTTTTCATGTGTTGACACTCTCACTGCCACAATGAAACTGAGCTAGCAACAAAAAAAATTGTCTTAGATAGAGAGAGAGAGAGAGGAGTAAATCATCCTTGAGCACCATCTTTCTCATGAAAAAAGTCCTAAATTTCTAAACTAGTGTTTAAAAGCATATCCACAATATCATTTTGCCGTGTCGTAATCAATATATCAATAAATTGTGTAAATGCATTTGGACCACGACGTAGAAGATTCATACAATAGTCTAATGATGGAGAATCACTTTTCATTATATCGACAAGCATTCCCCGAGAAAATATCTTCCTTTGAATAGACAACTCTAGAAAATCGTCATCTAGAATCAAACGTTTTTCCATAAGCACTAGATTCCCCATGATTCGCTGTTTCTCAAATCTATCCATTTTTTAGAGTCCTAACTCTCTCACAACCAATTTCAGACTAACCAGAATTTCTTTTTGTACTCTAAAAATATACGCTAGTCTACTATAGAAAGAAAAATACCTTTGATTTAGAAACAATTTTTATGAACATAATTACAATAATAGTATTCACTGACGCATTTTGTTCTCATCAATATTTTTGATAGGACATCTAATGCTGACCGAAGTTTATTTATATATAGAATATTCACTTTTCCAGCAAAACATAGTTGCTCCTCCTGTTTAAACTTGCTTAATGATATCACGTATCTAGCATATATAGTGTCCCATTCAAGGCATAGTCTACATCCAGCGGTTATTTCCACAGCCACATTGGGTACTCGTATATCGTTGCTGCTGCTGTCAGCTCCATCATTAATCTCCAATAATGTAAATGCACCACTCATTTTTTCTCCACTAATATCCTCTCAAATAAACTATTCTCTTTGAATTCAATTCTCTTACTAATATGAATTGTAATGAAAATCAGTCCTTTTATTCAAATCCCAACCACAAATCAAGTTATCGTATATGGAGTAACCTCCGATCTCTGATTGGCTCATAAAAAACGGATGTTACCTCGAAAAATCGGTTCGGTTGAGTTACATAATTTCGTGCATGCTCCTAAAACATGTTTGACTGCTTTATATCATATCAGTTTTTTAAGAATGTGCACGTGAACTCATGACGTACATTCATTGTGCAATTGACAACAATAACAGAACAAAACCTGTTTGACCACATTATATTATTACGACCATACTCTCAAAACATGTTTTTGACCATATTATACACTGCCAAATAACCAGTCTGGTAATCATAGCATGGGAATTGCTATACCCCCGAGCAAAGTATAAGTTAACATACTACTTATACAAGGAGATTGAGTATATTTAACGCGGGAATGTTTTCCTGAAAATTATAAATGTGACAGTACAGAGATGCTAAAACAAAGGAACATTCAGAAATTCTCTTTAGGGGACTATTTGGGCGAAACAAATTAATCGACATTTTAGTGGATTATTTGGGCGAAACAGTTTGAGACATTTTAGGGGATTTTCTGGGTGAATTTCAAAGTATTCTGTAAATGCGGTAGATTTGAGAAGGATGTGAATTTGAGGGTTGAGTTGGGCGATCCTTCCACACAAATAGAATAATTTGGTTTCACAAGTCGATTGACCTAGCTTCACTTCTAGGCTCTGGTCGGTATAATAGGAGATTATTGAGCGAGACAGATTAAAGACGTTTTAGGGATTATTTGGACAAGAAAAAGTTAGAACTTCTGGGTTGTGATCGCTATAATACACAAGAAATAGAAATCAGTTTTCTTTTTTTTTCAAACAGTTTGTTGGAATAGAATCTTAGTATAGAGCATTCCATATGACCCTAACCTCCAAGAACCTTAACCCCCATAGGTTCACTATCCCCAGCCTCCAAGGGCATCCCTACCCTCCAACTTTTTGGGACCCGTCCCCCCATTTTTTGTACTATTTGAAGTTTATTTTTCTAACATGATAATTTCATTTCAACTTTTTTACATATCTTAGAATGGACAAGTACATAATATGGGATTAGTGAGACAATTATGAATTTGTGTGTTTTCGCAAGAAAATAGCTCGTCTTTAACAATTTTAGCCATAGCTAGTATAAACTATGTATAAATTTCTTCATTTTTAGTTCAATTGCGTAGGTAATAAAGGAACATTTAACATTTTTTCTGATTTTGTGTGTTTTCGCAAGAAAATAGCTCGTCTTTAACAAACTTAGCCATAGATAGTTGAAACTGTGTATAAATATCTTCATTTTTAGTCCAATTGCGTAGGTAATAAAGTAACATTTAAAAATTTTTCTGATTTTGTGTGTTTTCGCAAGAAAATAGCTCATCTTTAGAAAACTTAGCCATAAATTGTTGAAACTGTGTATAATTTCTTAATTTTTAGTCCAATTGCGTAGCTAATAGAGAAACATTTAACACTTTTTCTGATTTTGTGTGGTTTCGCAAGAAAATAGCTCGTCTTTAATAAACTTAACCACAGCTAGTTGTATAAATATCTTCATATTTTAGTCCGATTGCGTAAGTAATAGAGGTACATTCAAAAATTTTTCTGATTTTGTGTGTTTTCGCAAGAAAATAGCTCGTCTTTAAAAAACTTAGCCATAGCTAGTTGAAACTGTGTATAATTTCTTCATTTTTAGTCCAATTGCGTAGGTAATAGAGGACTATTTAAAAAATTTTCTGATTTTGTATGGTTTTGCAAGAAAATAGCTCGTCTCTAATGTTGTGGCTTTTCGCAAGAAAATAGCTCATCTTTAACAAACTTAGCCATAGCTAGTTGAAACTGTGTATAATTTCTTCATTTTTTAGTCCAATTGCGTAGCTAATAGAGGAACATTTAACATTTTTTCTGATTTTGTGTGTTTTCGCAAGATAAAAGCTTGTCTTTAACAAACTTAACCATAGCTAATTGAAAAGGTGTATAAATATCTTCATTTTTAGTCCAATTGCGTAGGTAATAGAGGAACATTTAACATTTTACTGATTTTGTGTGGTTTCGGAACAAAATAACCTGTCTTTACCAAACTTAGCCATAGCTAGTTGAAACAGTTTATAATTTTTTCATTTTTAGTCCAATTGCGTAGGTAATAAAGGAAGATTTAACATATATTCTGATTATGTGTGTTTTCGCAAGAAAATAGCTCATCTTTAACAAACTTAACCATAGCTAGTTGAAACTGTGTATAAATATCTTCATTTTTAGTCCAATTGTGTAGGTAAAAGAGGAACATTTATCATTTTTTTTATTTTGTGTATTTTCGCAAGAAAACAGTTCGTCTTCAACAAACTTTGCCATCGCTAGTTGAAACTGTGTATAATTTCATCATTCTTAGTCCCATTGCGTAGGTAATAAAGGAACATTTAACATATTTTCTGATTTTGTGCGGTTTCGCAAGAAAATAGCTCATCTTTAACAAACTTGGCCATAGCTAGTTGAAACTGTGTATAATATCTTCATTTTTAGTCCAATTGCGTAGGTAATAAAGGAACATTTAACATATTTTCTGATTTTTGTGTGTTTTCACAAGAAAATAGCACGTCTTTAACAAACTTAGCCATAGCTAGTTTAAACAGTGCATAAATATCTGAATTTTTAGTTCAATTCCGTAGGTAATAAAGAAATATTGATCTTAAGCCTTAACCGGCTTTATTCTATAGAATAGTTCATCACCATGAAAATCATACTTTCAGATTCAGCATGTCAGAGAACATAGTTTCAGGTTCAGCATGTTGGAGAACCATAAATGGTCATCTCTATAAAAGGTAAGTTAACCCTAAGAGGTTAAAGAATTTCTCTGAAATAACACTTTCAAGTTCAGCATGTCAAGGAACACACTTTCAGCTTCAGCATCTTGGAAAACCCTAAATGGTCATCCCTAAAAAGGTAAGTTCACCCTAAAAGGTTAAAGAATTTCTCTGAAATTACACTTTCAGGTCCAGCATATCGGAGAAGTCCTACATTACTTTTCAACTTCATGTATATCCCAACACCAGATTTCCACAAAGAAAAAGAAATATTTTACAGATCAATACTAATTTTTTCTTCAGAAAATAAAAAGGGTCCACTTCAGTTCCAATTTTTCGCAAAGAGATGAAAATATTTAAGGTTCTGTTCCAAATTTATCGTAGAAGATAGAAAAAGTTATACTTTGATCGTGAATATTCACCATGAAGATAAGGAGCTCCACTTTAATTCTGAGTTTTCTCGAAGAAGTGCAAAAATCTTCAAGTTCTCTTCTGAATTTTCTTAAAGAAGAGAAAAAGTTAGCTCAATTCTGAATTTCACCAAAGAAAATGAAAAAAAACTTCTGAATTTTTTTCTGAAAAGACAAATTTTTTCACGTCTCAAAAATTCAGAACTTAAGTATTACTTTTGTCTCTTCTTTGGAAAATTCAGAATTGAGCTAACTTTTTTTCTCTTCTTTAAGAAAATTCAGTGGAGAACTTGAAAATTTTTATACTTCTTTGAGAAAACTCAGAATTAAAGTGGAACTCTTTATCTTCATGGCGAATATTCACAATGAAAGTATAACTTTTTTCTATCTTTTATAAGAAATTTAGAACAGAACTTATATTTTTTCACCTCATTGAGAAATCTACGGTAAAACGATTTATCTACGGTAAAATTTAGATCAGAACTTTAAATTTTTCATCTCTTTGAGAAAAATCGGAACTGAAATTAAGAAAATTTAGAATTAAAATGAAACTTTTTATCTTCATTGAGAATATTCACAATCATAGTATAACTTTTTCTATCTTCTACGGAAAAATTTAAAATAGAATTTTAAATTTTATTTCTTAGAGAAAATTAAGAACTGTAAGGGAACCTTTTTTCTCTGAAAAAAATAAGAATTGAGCTAACTTTTTCTCTTCTTTAAGAAAATTCAGAAGAGAACTTGAATATTTTTGCACTTTTTTGAGAAAACTCAGAATTAATGTGGAACTCTTTATCTTCATGGCGAATATTCTCAATCAAAGTACAAATTTTTTCTATCTTCTATGAAAAATTTAGAACAGAACTTTAAATTTTTTATCTCTTTAAAAAAATCAGAACTGAAGTGGAAACTTTTCATTTTCTTTGGAAAAAATTAGAATTGATCTGTAGCTTATTTATTTGCATTGAGAAAATTCAGAAGAGAACTTAAAATTTTCTTCACTTCGTTGAGAAAATTTAGAATTAAAGTGGAACTTTTTATCTTCATTGAGAATATTCACAATTAAAGTATGACTTTTTCTATCTTCTACGGAAAAATTTAGAATAGAACTTTAAATTTTATTTAGGTCTTTGAGAAAATTAAGAAAAGAAATGGAACCTTTTTTGTATTTTCTTTAGTGTAAATTAGAATTGAATTGTAACTGTTTTTCTTTTCATTGAAAAAATTCAGAACAAAACTTGGAACTTTTTTCACTTCTTCGAGAAAACTCAGAATTAAATTGGAGCTCCTTATCTTCATGGAGAATATTGACAATCAAAGTATAACGTTTTTCTATCTTCTACAAAAAATTTGGAAGAGAACTTGAAATTTTCTTCACTTCTTTGAGAAAATATATAATTAAAGCTGAACTTTTACTCTTCTTTAAGAAAATTCTGTGGAGAACTAGAAAATTTTTATACTTCTTTGAGAAAACTCAGAATTAAAATGGAACTCTTTATCTTCATTGCGAATATTCACAATGAAAGTATAACTTTTTTCTATTATTTATGAGAAATTTAGAACAGAACTTATATTTTTTTCACCTCATTGAGAAAAAATCAGAACTGAAGTGGAACTTTTTTATTTTCTCTGGAAAAAATTAGAATTGATCTTTAACTTATAATTTCTTTGAGAAAATTTCCGGAAACTGAAGTGGAACCTTTTTATTTTCATGGAAAAATTAGAATTGATTTGTAACTAATTTCTCTTTCATTGAGAAAATTCAGAACAGAACTTGAACTTTTCTTCACTTCAATGAGAAAATTTAGAATTAATGTGAAATTTTTTATCTTCATGGAAAATATTCACAATCATAGTATAACTTTTCCTATCTTTTACGGAAAAATTTTGAATAGAACTTTAAATTTTCTATGTCTTTGAGAAATTAAGAACTGAAGTGGAAGCTTTTTTTCATTTTCTTCTGTAAATTTCAGAATTGAGTTAACTTTTCCTCTTCTTTAAGAAAATTCAGAAGAGAACTTGAACATTTTGCTCTTCTTCGAGAAAACTCAGAATTAAAGTGGAGCTCCTTATATTCATGGCAAATATTCACAATCAAAGTATAACTTTTTTCCATTTTCTATGAAAAATTTGGAACAGAACTTGAACTTTTCTTCACTTCTTTGAGAAAATATAGAATTAAAGCAGAACTTTTTCTCTTCTTGGAGGAAAAATTCAGAATCGATTTATCTACGGTAAAATTTAGAACAGAACTTTAAATTTTTCATCTTTTTGAGAAAAATCGGAACTGAAATTAAGAAAATTTAGAATTAAAGCGAAACTCTTTATCTTCATTGAGAATATTCACAATCATAGTATAACTTTTTCTATCTTCTACGGAAAAATTTAGAATAGAACTTTAAATTTTATTTCTTAGAGAAAATTAACTATAATGGTACCTTTTTTCTCTGAAAAAAATTAGAATTGAGCTAACTTTTTCTCTTCTTTAAGAAATTCAGAAGAGAACTTGAACATTTTTGTACTTCTTTGAGAAAACTCAGAATTAATGTGAAACTCTTTATCTTCATGGCGAATATTCTCAATCAAAGTACAACTTTTTTCTATCTTCTATGAAAAATTTGGAACAGAACTTTAAATTTTTTATCTCTTTGAAAAAATCAGAACTGAAGTGGAAACTTTTTATTTTCTTTGGAAAAAATTAAAATGGATCTGTAACTTATTTATTTGCATTGAAAAAATTCAGAAGAGAACTTGAAATTTTCTTCACTTCGTTGAGAAAATTTAGAATTAAAGTGGAACTTTTTCTCTTCTTGGAGGAAAAATTCAGAATCGATGTATCTACGGTAAAATTTAGAACAGAAACTATAAATTTTTCATCTCTTTGAGAACAATTGGAACTGAAACTAAGAAAATTTAGAATTAAAGTGAAACTTGTTTCTTCATGAAAAAATTAACAATCATAGCATAACTTTTCCTATCTTTTACGGAAAAATTTAGAACAGAACTTTGAATTTTTTATGTCTTTTGAGAAATTAAGAACTGAAGTGGAATCTTTTTTTCATTATCTTTGGTAAAATTCAGAACTGAGCTAAGTTTTTCTCTTCTTTAAGAAAATTCAGAACAGAACTTGAACATTTTTGCACTTCTTCGAGAGAACTCAGAATTAAAGTGGATCTCCTTATCTTCATGGTTAATATTCACGATCAAAGTATGACTTTTTCTATCTTCTACGATTCTCAGGAAAAAATTAGAATTGATCTGTAACATATTTTTTTTTCATTGTATGATGTTGGGATATACATGACGTTGAAAGGTAATGTAGGACTCTCCGATATGCTGGATCTGAAAGTGTAATTTCAGATAAATTCTTTAACCTTTTAGGGTTAACTTACCTGTTTAGGGATGACCATTTACGGTTCTCCAACATGCTGAACCTGAAAGTGTGTTCCCCGACAGTCTGAATCTGAAAGTGTAAATTCAGAGAAATTCTTTAACCTTTTAGGGTTAACTTACCTAGTTTAGAGATGACCATTTATGGTTCTCCAACATGCTGAACCTGAAAGTGTGTTCCCTGACATGCTGAATCTGAAAGTATAATTTTAACGGTGAGGAACTATTCTAAAGAATAAAGACGGTTGAGGCTTAAGATAAATGTTCCTTTGTTACCTACGCAATTGGACTAAAAATTACGATATTTATACACAGTTTCAACGAGCTATGGCTAAGTTTGTTAAAGACGAGCTATTTTCTCGTGAAAACACACAAAATCAGAAAAATATTCTAAATTTTCCTTTATTACCTACACAATTGGACTAAGAATGAAGATGTTTATACACAGTTTCAACTTGCTATGGCTTAGTTTGTTAAAGATGAGCTATTTTCTTGCGAAACCACACAAAATCAGAAAATAGGTTAAATGTTCCTTTATTACCTACGCAATTGGACTAAAAATGATGAGATCATACACAGTTTCAACTAGCTATGGCTAAGTTTGTTAAAGACGAGCTATTTTCTTGCGAAAACACACAAAATCAGAAAAAATGTTAAATGTCCCTCTATTACCTAAGCAATTGGACTAAAAATGAAAATATTTATACACAGTTTCAACTAGCTATGGTTAAGTTTGTTAAAGACGAGCTATTTTCTTACGAAAACACACAAAATCAGAAAAAATGTTAAATGTTCCCCTATTAGCTACGCAATTGGACTAAAAAATAAAAAACATATACACAGTTTCAACTAGCTATCGCTAAGTTTGTTAAAGATGAGCTGTTTTCTTGCGATACCACACAAAATCAGAAAATATGTTAAATGTTCCTTTATTACCTACACAATTGGACTAAAAATTAAGATAATATACACAGTTTCAACTAGCTATGGCTAAGTGTGTTAAAGATGAGCTGTTTTCTTGCGAAACCACACAAAATCAGAAAATATGTTAAATGTTCCTTTATTACCTACGAAATTCGACTAAAAATTAAGATATTTATACACAGTTTCAACTAGCTATGACTAAGTTTGTTAAAGGCGAGCTATTTTCTTGCAAAACCACACAAAATCAGAGAAAATTATAAATGTTCCTCTATTACCTACGTAATTGGAATAAAAATTAGGATATTTATACATAGTTTCAACTAGCTATGGTTAAGTTTGTTAAAGATGAGCTATTATCTTGCGAAAACACACAAAATCAGAAAATATGTTAAATGTTGTTTTATTACCTACGCAATTGGACTAAAAATGAAGAAATTATACACAGTTTCAACTAGCTAGGGCCAAGTTTTTTAAAGACAAGCTATTTTCCTGCGAAAACACACAAAACAAGAAAAAACGTTAAATGTTCCTCTATTACCTACGCAATTAGACTAAAAAATTAAGATATTTATATACAGTTTCAACTAGCTATGGTTAAGTTTTTAAAAACGAGCTATTTTCTTGCGAAACAACATAAAATCAGAAAAAGTGTTAAATGTTCCTCTATTAGTTACGCAATTGAACTAAAAAATGAAGAAACTATACGCAGTTTCAACATGGCTAAGTTTTCTAAAGAAGAGCTTTGTTCTTGCGAAAAAATACAAAATCAGAAAAAATGTTAAATGTTCCTATATTACCTACGCAATTGGACTAAAAATGAAGATATTTATATACAGTTTCTACTAGCTATGGTTAAGCTTGTTAATGATGAGCTTCTTTCTTGTGAAAACACACAAAATCAGAAAGAATGTTAAATGTTCCTCTATTAGCTACGCAATTGTACTAAAAATGAAGAAACTATACACAGTTTCAACTAGCTATGGCTAAGTTTGTTAAAGACGAGCTATTTTCTTGCGAAAACACACAAAATCAGAAAAAATGTTAAATGTTCCTTTATTACCTACGCAATTGGACTAAAAATGAAAAAAATTATACACAGTTTCAGCTACCTATGGCTAAGTTTGTTAATGACGAGCTATTTTCTTGCGAAAATACACAAATTCATAATCGTCTCACTAATCATATATTGTGTACTTGTTCATTCTAAGACATGTAAAAAAATTTGAAAAAAAATTATCATGTTAAAAAAAATAAACTTCAAAAAGTCTAAAAAATGGGGGGACGGGTCCCAAAACGATGGAGGGTACGGAGGCCCTTGGAGGTTGGGGGTATTGAACCTTTGGGGGTTGAGGTTCTTGGTGGTTAGGGTCATATGGAATGTTCTTTACTAACATTTTATTCCAACAAACTGTTTGAACAAAAAAAACATTTTTATTTCTTGTGTATTATAGCTTGTGTATTATAGCAATCACAACCTAGAAGTTCTAACTTTTTCTTGTCCAAATAATTCCTAAAATGTCTTTAATCTGTCTAGCCCAATAATCCCCTATTATACCGACCACAGCCTAGAAGTGAAGCTAGGTCAATCGACTTGTGAAACAAAATTATTCTATTTGTTTGGAATGATCTCCCAACTCAACCCTCGAATTCACATCCTTCTCAAATCTACCACATTTACAGAATATTTTAAAATTTGCCCAAATAATCCCTTAAAATGTCTCAAACTGTTTCGCCCAAATAATCCACTAAAATGTCGATTAATTTGTTTCGCCCAAATAGTCCCCTAAAGAAAATTTCTGAATGTTCCTTTGTTTTGGCATCCCTGTACTGTCCCATTTAAAATTCTCAGGAAACCATTCCCGCGTTAAATATATTCAATCTCCTTGTATCTCGTTTGAATTTCTGAAAATTATCTAATATGTCCTAGTTACATTATTAAGGCTTCGAAAGAATATTAAATCCAGAATTTATCTCTGACACTAAAGTAGAGAAGCCATATTGTTTCTTAATTCCCCTCAAGATACATTAGAATTCCCCGTCAGATTTTAATCATAGCCTTTTACGTAAATCTAATCTAGAATTTCTTAGAAACAATAGGTCGTACCGTTAGTGGATCAATAACATTGTCATGCTCGTATTCAGTGCGCATATGCATTTTCCCCGCAGTATTCTATGCCCATATATGGACTTCCCTCAGAAATTAGAGAAGGGTGTCCCGTTAGTATTCAGTGCGCATGTGTATTTTCCCGTCAGTATTTCCAAGTCCCTGATTGGCCTAGAAAGAGGCGTGATCTTGTACAGTTAGACTCACTCTTATCTGGCAATGTTGTAAACTTCCGTCACGAATTAGAGAAGGGTTCCTACTAAAATGACCATTCAAATGACATTAACGGAAAAATATATAGAATTGTGTTTCATCAGACAAACTCTGAAATACTCTAAATATGATGTTAAATAAAAGACGAAATTAGATGTAAAAGAAATTCTTCCAATGCAAGTAAAGAGTGGTATTAAAACTCAAAAAAGGCATAAATTGTTTTTTAAATGAGAAGGTTCTTACCACCTCTGCCCCTAACCGTTTTCATTCAAGTATGACTTTTCCTCAGATACTTTAAGAACGAATGCTCTTAGACAGGAGCCTTACAAGAAGGGCTTACTTTTTCACATTTTGTTTAAACTGTTATTTTTTCAAGTTTTGCTCAAATGAATACGCAAAAGAAGCACCCCACAAATATAGAAAAACATCATAACTTTAACCCCTCCCCCTCCACCCCTCTAGGTGTTTTACCCTTCCTAAATTTCGGGAAACTCCTTTTTTTATGTTCATTGAAAACCACCTTTTTTGGGGTATTTTTGCTCAAGAAGTGAAAAAAACACCAAATCCCTCCCTGTACATTTTAAAAAACACGTTACTCCCCCCCCCAGCTATTTTTTTATGAATTTTTAGCCAACGTCCGACTATAGGCCCGATCCAGGGGCGGATCCCGGATTTTTTTTTAGGAGGGGGCGCAAAATAGGTTGATCCGAAAAAAATGTTTTTGTTTTGGGGGGGGCGTAAATATAGGTTAATCTGATAAACTTGCATTAGGAGCAAGTTTAGTTAACACAAACTTGAGTTAATTAAGTAAATTACACTACTTTGGACTACGCTAGGTGGCGCGCGTCCCCCGTGCCCCCTGGATCTGCCACTGGCCCGGTCTTTGACGCATCAAAGTACTTAAATATTACATATTTTGACAAAAAAATGTTAAGGACTATTTATGGACTCTGATCTTTCTTCTTAGGCCGTTCTTTTACAAAAATCTTTCATCGTTCTACTCTGATCGCTGGTCTAAGGACTTAGATGAGATTGTCCACTCACTTCTTTTTTCAACGTTCTATTCGGCATTGAGCTGTAAGATCTTAGCACTTTGATGAAGTAAAAAACAATAATCTGTGAGCTAATAACAAGATATTATTACTATATTCCAAATAAGGACTATATAAAATTATATGTTAAGGACGTAGTGTTCAGGAGTAGAAATATATGTGATTTTTCTAAATACCAATTCCTTATATTCTGATTGTATGTTTGTTTTTACTTTTGATTAGCATATCACACGATCATGACATTACACGCGTAGTTTTACATACTTTTAAAGGGCGTTCTACAAAGCGTTTTATCTTAAAAAGAACCATATAACACAATAATTTATCATTTGTGACTACAAAGTTACTCTTCCTTTTGGTTACAGTACTCTATTCCCAAATACTTTAGTGGGCTATTCTATTCCTAGCGTCAACACCAAACCGTCACACAGCAAGAACCGTCACATGTCACGTCAACACAACACATTGACGAAAAAAAAAGATGATCTGAGCAGAAAGAAGTAAGATCGTAGCACTTTGATGCAGGATCTTACCCAGGATTTTTGTATAGTGGGGGAGGGGGTACAAAAATTTTTAAAAAACGCACCATAATGTGTTTTATGCATTTTTATTACGTTTTTACGAGCCAGAAAGATATTTCGGAGGGGAGTGCAAATCCCCTAGCTCCTTTTCTGAATACGGCCTTGCTTTGATGAGTCAAAGAACAAGTTTTATGTTAGAACATTACAACAAAGGAAATGCCAAAGGAAATACAAATACTGCCCCACTTCATTATCGAGCCCTCTAAATGTTTTCTTTGTTGTTCCAACAAAGTCAATAAACATCGCTGACACACTTGTGAAATGACACTGTCAATATGCAATATCCTTAAATAATGTATATCTAGTAGAGCGCAAATTCAGAATTATAGGGAAGAATGTCAGCTCTATCAACAAAATCTACTTGTTGATTTGTCTGGTGTACAGTTCCTTTCAGTAATATTCCCTATTGACATAAAACCAATGGAAAAAGTCTTGTTCCTGTTTCAGGAACAAGAAAGACCTTAAGCAGCCTGTTCAAAGAACTGTTCAAAAACCTGTTCAAGAAACAAAAGACTAAATTATAAGGATTTCAAAAGTCTCTCACCTGCCACGATATCTTTAAATTTTATTTTATAATTTAAATTCGGCAAAAAAAAATCAAACAAGCTCAGTCTTCAGTAAAGTGCTATTTTTTCATAATTCTACAAATAAAGAGGGCTTCGCGAGTCAGTTTATTTGAGGTAATTTGGAAATATATATGAATACATATATTGTAAATATTGGTACCAAAGGAGAAGAAGGGCTCTACTGAAAGATCATTATAAAACAATTAAGTAACATTATATTTTGTATTTTATTCTCATTTTCAATATAGTACTCGTTTCCCTGACACTGCCCCCTCCTGATGGCTCCTTATATAGTCCTGACCACTGTATATAAATAGTATAACAGTAAGATCGCGGGTCAATGATTCTTGGCACTACATCTTCGGCGTGAACAAACAGCTCCTCCCATTTAATCTGTCATTAGCGGGTCGGTGTACAGCTCTGAAGCCACGTTTCGCGTTCAAGAGAAATCTCACTTGCCTACCCGTGAAAAAATCTGATGTCGCTTATGTTTATAGTTGTTTAAATGTTCTCCGGAGCACTTGCATCTCGGTCTGGGTTTGTATAATGGTTGAGATAGGGAATGATCCTACTGCATTATATCTATATACATTGGTCCTGACTAACATATATATTTTTTTGTTTATCATCTTGTGATGCATCGTGTCTTTTTGTTAAAAGGGGTTTTGCTTCCTTCTTGAGCCTTGAAAACTACCCTGTCTAAGTGTTTTCACTGGAAGTGTTGGGTGAGGTATTTTTGAAAATAATCTAAAGTAATTTTTTTAAAATAATCTGTACATCACAAGAGGTTAATTTTATTGAAATAGTGTTTCCTTTTAGAGATTCTAGAGCTGTATCTGGGACGATGAGAGGAGGTGCCCCTTATCGCAAATATGAATATTATATTGTAAAATAGCATACAATAAGGAATCAAATGGTAATATAACTCTTGTATAATTATTGTATAAACTTGAACTTGAACTTGTTTATAGTATCCTTCAGAAGAACTGGTCTCATCCGATGTACCATAATTTCTGTTTTGTTTTAAGAAGTTAGGTATGGTATCCCTCAAGGGTTAGGCCTAGGGCCAAGGCTATCTTACTGTATATAACTGGTATATAAATGACCCTTTTTGAGGCAAAAAAAAAAGAAACACGTAATTAGTTATTCACTAGGGTCACAATGATAATGATAATAATAGTAGTTCGATCTATTTGAATGTTCTTGTTACATTGGCTGAAATTAGCACCGCTGGCACTCCTGGAAGAAATGAAACTCGTTCAAATTCAGTAGTTTTGTTCTAGAGAGTACTTCTATGGTTTGATGCTTTTTATATTGCTATGTATTTTATTCAAGTTGATTTTTTTTTCTAATGTATAGCTCAAGTTTTTACATAGTTAGATAAAACTCTTCTGTCAAATGCTTATATTAGTAGAACTAAGGATTGTTGTGCCCGATTGCTGAGCATTTTTCTTGACGAAAATATATCTTTCAAACACCAAATTAGCTTGATAAAAATGAAGTCATGCAGGGGTCCTGGTTTTCCAAAAAAGTTTGTGCAAACTTTTCCTCAGCTGAGTTTTAATCTCTTTTTTCACTTATTAATCCTAACTCATGTCTATTACTGTCTGATTGCACATATATAGACCTCTCTCTATTTCCTAAAATCGCTTTATAAGACCCATGATAGGTCATATGCTAGATAAAATAATTTTTTCATATGTGCTTCACTATAAACAACCTTTAGTTATGTGTCTATTACCGAGGGACTTCTACAAAATACTTATTAATAATTGCAAACTATGTCACGGTGTTTCAGTCACGGTGTTATAGTCTCGTGGTGCCTCTGGGATTTCTTGAAATTGATTGAATCCTACTATTGCTAATTTTAGTTACCATTCAGTCACTGGGCGGCTGTCTGATATGATGCTGGAGATTTTTTGGAATACGCCACTGAAATTGGATGGACTGAAGAAAGTAATGGCTGTCAAAGGAAGTACCAAACGTTACCAAGAAATAAGTCCTCCCGGAGCAATCTGAAGTAGGAGAAAGAAATCAACGGCTCTGAAAAGCAAGTATAGCTTGGCGATGAGGGCTTGTGGGTATTGAGTGACTCTCTCCTCTTTTTTGTGGGGCCAATATTCCCTGATTAAGCGTATTGTTCCTGCCTGGTGGGGTTCTCAGAATGAGGAAAAACAACGGTGGACACTTTGCCACTATTAAGAAAGGCTCTTCTACAAAGGAAAAAAAGATATACAAGCTGTACGGTGAAATACCATACCCAAAGGGGCTGAACCTCAATTCACTTCTTTGAGTCTGTTCCTTTTCATAATGACAATAATAACCAGTTGCACGAAGACATATGTCCCTACCCTAAAATGCGGTGGAAAAGAATAAAAAATAGAGCAATTAAACACAAGTATGTACTCCCTCGTCATTGAAAATAAACACACTGTGCGAACCATGCTTGCAAGTCACTTTTTGTGAGAGAGGAAATATTCCACAACAATGAAACTCTCCTTGGCTCTAGATCCACTCTTACCAAATTACAAATTAATTCAGACGCTTTACTGCAAAAGATAGGTGGGGCTCACATCTGTTTACTCTGTTCCCTTTAAACAAAATTGCTTTTCCCATAATTTTCCAGTAAATAAAGAGTTCAGAGAAGGGGAATATGACTCTCAAAGTTATCAATCTCTTATTAGCCGAAGCTTCTTTCTCCATAAATATTTAGTCGATCAGTAAATCAGGTGAATAGATTTCATTTGATTGTGTCTTCCACTCATAAGATTATGCATTCTTTGTTCTTTGATAAATCTTCCAAGGAAAGGATTTGTGCCCTGGATCTTTCGAAAAAGGCCGATAGCGTGGTCCCTAGTCAGATTTCTTTCATTTCTTTTCTAGGGTTAATGTTTCAGTCATAAAGCTTCGTAAACTCGCGTCCGGCATCGGACCCTGTTCTTGTATCTGTTCTAAATCTTCGACATAAGGACAATATTATGGCTTGTGTTGGTAATCTAAGAAATACGGAGAAAAGCGTCAGTATTGACCTTCCATTCGAGCTGGCTAAACGTCGGAAAGAACTTTTGAGTATGGCTTATAATTTAAGAAATTGTAAAGTTGTCTCCGATAAAGTGTACCCTAGTTTTCCCGCTTACCCTAGTTTTCCCCTTGGCCAATTCTGATTTCGATTCTGACGCATGATTATTAGTGAGTGCTCGCTTCCGCTTAATAAGTTATATCTTCAAAAATGTGCTGTTCATTAATGTTATTTATCTTTTTGTATTTTTCCCTTTTATTTGTCTTTCTTTACCCTCAGTATTTACAACTTCCTGTGCTATTTTACTTATTTTGTTTTTTGTTTCAGAGCAAAATAATCAAGTTCGTGTCATAGCCTTTTTAATTCGGATTAGGATGACGTCACTGGTGTTCACGCGACTACAGCATGTCTCTCTGTCACCTGCATCGGTAAGTAAATTATGGTTGAGACTGATTCTCTGTTGGGGATTAACGCTAACATAACACTAGGGAAATTAAATGATTATGAATGTGGGAGAGTTAATTTTAATGAAATTATAAGTAATCTGGTTGGTAAAGCCACCAATATGAATTTATATGAAAATTTTGAGAATATTATTGATAGTGTGTTTGTGGAGGAGCTGAGATTTTGGGACTCCGGAGCTCGGTGGGGTGATGCATTTCCGGTTGTGCATCTAAACGTTCAGGGCCTTAATTCCTCGTTTGATGATATTCAATTTCGTGCCCTCTGGTCTCTGTGAAACGTTTTTGAGCGAGAAAAATCCGGTACTTTTGGATATTCCCGGTTATATGTCGATATTTCTTAACCGCAAGACGGCCCAAAAAGGTGGACTCGGATTTTACATCCGAAATAATTTTCAGGTTGTACTAAGACATGATTTATGTACAAATAATGAAAAGGTATTTGAGTCACTTTTTATAGAAGTCCCAATCAACGCTAAGGAAAGGGTAATAATAGGCGAAGTATATCTTTCTCCAAGTGGGTCTATAACTCAATTTATGGAAACATTAGAAGATGTTCTTGGAAAAGTGTTTGCTGAAAAATCCGAAGTTGTATTGATGGGCGACTTTAACGTTGACCTTGCGGAACCGTCATCTAGACAGGCTTCTGATCTTTTGTCTTTACTAATTTCGTATGGATTAGCTCCTTGTATAAACATACCGACAAGGATTTCTAACCAGACAGCAACATTAATTGACAATATTTTTTCATCACTACACTCCATTAAGAACGAAGTACTGCTTTCTGATACTTCCGACCATTTGCCAGTTGCAGCCTTGTTTCCAATCCTCCAAAATCCACAAAGATTAGTCCCCCAGGATACACCGAGATTCTGTTGCTCACCAGTGGAGCTGGATAGACTGAAAGAAGATCTGAGTAAATCTTCATGGGACTTTTCATTACCAGAAAATATTAATTTGGGCAATTATAACGATATATTTGGCCAGTTTTATGACACTGTTAAGGAAAAATTCTCGGCTTATTGTCTAAAAGCTCCTTTAAGGAATCTTCGATCAAAAAGATCAACACCCGTAGCTCCCTGTCTAACGTGGGGAGTCCTCAAGTCAATAAATAGGAAGCAGAACCTTTGGAAAGAGTACAAAAAAAGACCAAGTGATGCTAAATTAGAAGCATTTAGGTTGTACCGTAATATGCTGAAATCAATTATTCGGAGAGCTAAAACAGTATATTTTACAAAGAGATTTGATGATTGCGGTAAAAATATAAAGAAGACGTGGGACGTGATTAAGGAAGTTAGTCGGCCATCCAAAAAACTAGAAGGTCTCCCTAAGTCTCTTATGGTAGAAGATCATCTTATCACAGAAAAAGGGCAAGTACGACATCATATGAACAAATTCTTTGCGGAGATAGGGAAATCAACTGCTAATAGCGTTTCCCACTGCTCGGTGTCACAGACTTGGAAGCAGTTCCTAGGCCCCCCGTGCTTGAAATCAATGGTTCTTGAGGACGTTACGGTGCAGGAAATTACAAATATTGTTTTGTCTTTAAAGAATTCTTCAACAGATTTTGACAAAATTTCTGCTAAAGTAATCAAACATATCCTTCCATAGATTATCACCCCACTTTGCTATTTGATTAATAGGTCATTTCAACTAGGAGTATTTCCTCAGCGTCTTAAATTGTCGCGTGTGATAGCTTTCTTTAAAGGAGGCGACCGTGATGATCCTGGGAACTATAGGCCGATCTCTCTTTTGTCAGTGTTCTCTAAGATATTTGAAAGGCCAATGCTAAAACGTCTGGTGAGATTTCTTGAAGCAAATTTTTTTTTTCCATCAACATCAGTTTGGGTTTCGCGCAAAGTATTCTACAGAACATGCTTGTAATAAACTTCTCCAGTTTATACGACAATCTTTAGATTCTAATCTTATTCTTGCGGCCATTTTTCTTGATGTAAGAAAGCTTTTGACAGCCTTACACACAAGATCCTCATTGGTAAACTTTCTCATCATGGTGTGCGTGGTGAAGCATTATCTTGGTTCTATTCATACCTTACTGACAGATCTATTGCCAAGGAAGATACAGACAAGGAAGTTCCAATTGAATACGGAGTACCCCAAGGTTCTATTCTAGGGCCAACCCTCTTCCTGATATATGTGAACGACCTCTACCGACTTCTTAACACCCCAATTCCCAATGTATGCTGTGGATTGTGTCACAAATGTCACTCTCAGACTATGTCGGTGTCCACATCTGATAGTCGAGAAGAACTGGTAGCATTTGCAGATGACACTACTCTAGGTGCTGCCGCTCCGGATGACTCATCCCTTATTCTAAAGCTTCAAGCAATGACTGAGAAGATACTCAATTGGTTTGACATAAATCAACTAGCTTTAAATGTAAAAAAGTCGTACCTTCTTATTTTTTCCCGTACAGGTGTGAGCTGCCCCACAACTACTGAGCTTCCTACACCAAGAGGCTCCATAAGTCGCCCCCCGGATCGATATATGCGATTCCTGGGAGTTCTTTTGGATGAACTAGCTTTAACTGTAAAAAAGTCGTACCTTCTTATTTTTTCCCGTACAGGTGTGAGCTGCCCCACAATTACTGAGCTTCCTACACCAAGAGGCTCCATAAGTCGCCCCCCGGATCGATATGTGCGATTCCTGGGAGTTCTTTTGAATGAAAATTTATCGTTTAAGTGGCACGTTCAAGTAATAAGAGTGAAAATTTCCCGTGGACTTGGAATCATCCGTAAATTAAAGCGTTTATTTCCTTTTCCTATACTCCGTCTTTTATATTTCTCTCTCGTTTTCCCTTATATATGTTACTGTTCGTCTGTGTGGATGTCTACATTTTCTTCTGTACTTGCTCCTGTTCATATTCTTCATGAGAAAGCGGTAAGAGCTCTCCGGTCGACTACACACACTCCTGTTGATCTCCTTAAGATTCGAGATATTTATGTTATATCTCTATCTTCGTTGGCATATCAATTCTTCCACGGAGATCTCCCATTTTGTTTTTCTGGACTACTTAAGCTAGTAGGGGAAGTAAATTTGTACGCAGTTCGAAACTGGGAGGATGTGATGATTCCAGCTACTCCCTCGGTTCGTTCAGACTTTGGTCTGGTCGTGACTATGGGACGTGCTTGGAACTTGGTTTCTGCTGAGATTCGTCAGTCACGAACACTTGGTTCCTTTAAAAGACATATGAAAAGTTTTTTATTAAAGGTAAATATTAAATAATTTATAGTTGCTTTATGGTGTTTCTTTTTTGTTTTTTTTTTGTTTGTTTTTTGTTTTTGTCTTTTTGTTGAGGGGGGGTATTTTTGTTTTGTTGGCGTTGGATCCTCGATGATGTAGAGAATTTTATTTTTTATTTATTGTCGGGTGATAGAAGGGTCGCTGTTTCGTGTGGACTGTCGGTGAGTTGACTTCTTTTCCTTATAGATTTATAAGTTAGACATCGTTTAGTATTGTTTATGCCAAGTTTTAATATTAGTCATTTATTCTGTGTCGTTTCCCAAATAACGGGTCATAGAGCCCTATGGGATACTGTTTTTGTTATTGTTATTTATGGAAATAAATGGAACTTGAATAAATGGAACTTGAACTTGAATTTTGGTATTCAAAATGTTTCTTTGGTTTAATGATACACAAGGTACTCTTATCAAAATACGAAGAGCAATAAGGCAGGTCTTACCCTTATCCTTTTTAAGACTTTCATTTCCATTGTTCTGGCTGTGATCTTGGGTACATGACTTTTTGGTTTTGCTAATGTTTCTTTCTTATTTTACATATGATAACAACCTAGAGCCTACTTATGGTTAAATATAATAGAAATAGAAATATATAGAAATATATTTCCCAAATGGTCCCTGCTTCTTCTTTCGGTATTGGTAATTCGGTAAATGTAGATAAAAGTGAGCTGCTGTCCTATAATTGTTTTACTGTTACTCCCCGCTATTGTAAGATTTCACTATCCATCTTATAGATTCTATCCGGTTGCCTTACGTTTGGTTCACACAGATAGGATTTTTTTAACGTAAAACGATTGATGGATAGTGAACACAGGAGAATTGCAAAAATTTTCCCACAGAAACGGTTTACTACAGCCGTTGAAGCATAAAATATATTATCAAATATTTAAAAAGGATATGCATGGATATAGGCTAAGTCAAGTACTAGAAGCCAAGAAATATATTCAAATGGCTAACATGTATTAGCCTATACTAGCTATACATAATGAAAAATACAATTCTTTTTTCTATGTTCATTTCCCTAGAAAAATCCCCCATGGATTTTCGTAATAAAATCTTGTATTTAAAGAATACGAATCTGATGCTGTTTGTCAAGTATTAATGGATATTTCGCTTTCAATTCAAAATAAACGGTACGATTTCAACTGCTCAGTAGACATATTTCAACGCAGCTTTTGAACTCTTGTGACGCAGAAACTTGCAGCAAGAACGGAAGAAATTTGACGAACAACACCAAAACGCCGTTTTTTGCGTGAAATCGTATAAGCTGGAACTCAGGGTTATATTTTGATTTCTAAAATTATTTTGACTTCGTGTCAGCGCACTGTTGCTGATATTCTTTTCTCAATTAAATAAACAGAACTAGTTTTTTTCAACTGAAAGAAAGGAGCAACATTAGCACTTAAATCGAGCATTAATCACAAAGGCCGTTTAATTGGAATAGATAGCTCTTTTGAAAGTACTAAAAAAAACTTTTTAACGTTTAGGTAAAAATAAATTTCAAATCTGAACTCCAAATCCAAATAAATTTCAAATTTGAATTTTTCTGTTGTTTTTATTGAAGCTTGTTTAAGAATTGCTTATGGTAACTTCACAATGTATCTTACCACGAACTAGCTTTTATCAAAAACGCCGTAATTGGCTCTTTTTACTTTTTTGTAAATAGTCTTTCGAACATCCTGCACGTAGTTGACAAATAATTTACCTAACAATGAAAATTATTTAGAAATTAGTTAAAATAAATTATAAAGTAATTAAAAAAAATGGTTAACCTAATAATTCTTGCTAGTACAAAGGAAGTTTAACCTTAATGTTTAACAAAAATTTTTAATTGGAATGCAGAAACCTAAATATAGCAAAGAATAATCATCTTCATGCTGTTTCGTGAATATGTTGCATCCTAGTAACGGATAATGCCTTCCTGTTACCAAAGAAAAGATGAAAAAAGGACGTGAGAACATCTAACCTTCATCCTAGGATCGCAATTTCTCTTGAGAAAAGAAACTCCACAATAAATCATATTGTTGTTTCTGAGTAGCGTCATTTTTCCTGGAGAGTTTCTCTGTCGATTTCTTGTCACCTTTGGAAAATGATTGTTACTAGTGACTAATGAGGCTAATTAATTAATTAGTGTCCTTAGAAGAAGAAACTCAGTCCAAGATCAAAATGGGTCAGGTTTCATGATTTATAGGAGACAAAAATATGGTTTCAAAATTTTTCGTGAAACCTATAATAATCTGTAACAATTATCTGATAAATCGGTACTGTTGTATTTTCTGTAATACACGCGCGATATTGTACATTGAGCATGCTACGGAAACTAGTAAAACAGGTTTCTTTCAACGAATAATTCCTATGCTGAGGATTGCAAACAGTGATTTATCACTGCGTTTACAATATTTAAACTTTTGTTTTTTGGGGTTTAGGGGGGGGGGTACCTAGGTTAGGTTAGATTAAGTATTTAATATATGCTTTACACCCCCCCCCTAACCCAATAAATTGCAAATATATAGTCGAAATTTGTTTCTAAACTATTATATTTCTATCGTATTTTTTTTTTATTTCATTAGCATTAACCAACTTCACTTCTCATGTGTTTTAAAGATAAGACAGCAGTACCGATAAATCTATAAGAATATCTACAACAATTTATAAAATTGCCTTGTGTAATCTAATGTATTTTTCACAGCTCAAAAATATATAATTACGTCCATGCTGCATAGCTAAAAATATGGCTGCAATTTTTATGAAGTTTATGCCATTTTACTGACTGAAATAAAGTTCGATATTTGAGCATTAAAACTATCGGCCTATCAGCCTCCAGGGTTGCCAGAAAGTCAAGAAAAAAAAAGCCCGAGCCATTTAAAAACAAGCCAAAATACGCCCGAGCCTTTGAAAACCAAGACTGTCATCATGGTCAGTTCGTAAAGTTCTATAATTGCCCAAATTTTCGGTGCTAGTCGAAAAAAAAATTTGCGCGTCTTGTGGCTTGCGCCGCGACACGTGCATTGCCCGATAATTTTAGTTGTATTAGTTCTAGATCAGTTTTTTGTCCGGTTATTTCAAACTTAGCACGAATCTTTCGAAAATAACACGGCAAAAGGGTGATCCTGGATAAATCAAACTTCGCACAAATCTATCAAAACAAATATGGTCCAAACGTTTTGTTAATTCCTTAACCTTTTCCAAAATCCTCATTATTTCGTCCATGACAAAATTAAAGAATTGTATTACGAAAGTGCTACAAATTGAAGCACGTGCTACAGTGCTACACATGATGAAATAGTGCTAAAATAGTTCTTTCGTGCTAAAGTCAGAAAAATTTTTGCCCCTAATCTAATTCTACTTTTACCTTGCTTGCTTACCCTTCGTTCATCCTGCTCCACTTTCACAGAAGAACAACGATTTATGTGATCCGCCGAAATTCATCTGTTTTTAGCTGCAGTTTTATGCGTCATAATGGTTAAACAGCTGTGAACTCTTTTTATTAACTTTCAGAATTTAATATGACTTATTCCAATGAATACGCTAATAACAACCACAAGCCGAAGACATACAATATCTTTGGTTTATTATTGCATAAAAATTTCTGGTAGACGTTATTTGGTACAGATGCAACACAATATTTAAAGATAATTTTATGATTAAAGTAAGGCCTCAAAAAAAACAAAAAAAACTTGAGAACGGGGTTAATACAAAAGCCTTCGTAATCCCAAGATGAAATAATACGTACAGATAAAAAACTAAAACAATAAAGAAAGGCCCTTAGATCCATAAGGCACTAAGAGATTTAAGACTCAAAGGAGGCTAGGATATTATCTAGATTGACTAGATCAGTTGGCCAGTTTTTTCGACTTCACAAGCCTTATAAATATCACTATTGAAAATCAGCATACGCTTTGTAGGCTCAAACGTCGGACAACAAGAGCCCCATGCTGAAAACCACAGCCTGAACACAAGTATTGAGTTCAACATGGGCTAGAGCATACGGTTTCGGAGCTTGCTCTTAATGACATTCATCAAACAGTTCGTGGTAACAAACTGTAAGTAAGGAGCGACCCGGCTCAATGGTAACCGAAACTCTAAAAAACGGGATTTTGATACCAATAGATACATCAAAAGAATCAGATTTTAATTCTGATTTCAAATATATAAGTTTCATTAAGTTTAAGCTTACCCATCAAAAGTTAGGTGCCTGAGAAAATTTGGCTGATTTTCGAAAAAAGGGGGAAAGACCCCCTAAAAGCTATAGAACCTTAATGAAAATCACACCATCATATTCAGCGTATCAGAGAATCCTACTGTAGAGGTTTCAAGCTCCTATCTACAAAAATGTGGAATTTTCCATTTTTTGCCAGAAGAAAGATCACGGGTGCGTGTTTATTTGTTTGTTTTTTTTTTGTTTTTTTTTCCCCAGGGGTGATCGTATCGACCCAGTGGTCCTAGAATATCGTGGGAGGGCTCATTGGAACGGAAATTAAAAGTTCTAGTGCCCTTTTTAAGTGACCAAAAAAATGGAGGGCAACTAGGCCCCCTCCCACGCTCATTTTTTTCCCAAAGTCACCCGATCAAAATTTTGAGATAGCCATTTTGTTCAGCATGGTCGAAAATATGATAAAAAAAATGTCTTTTAGAATGACTTGATCCCCCAAAGTTCCCAGGGGGAGGGCTGAAAGTTATGAACTTTACTCAATGTTAACATATAGTATTGGTTATTGGGAAGTATACAGACTTTTTCAGAGGAGATTTTTTCTGGTAGGTGGGGGAAGGAGAGGGTCGGGGGCTATATGGAAGGATCTTTCCATGAAGGAA
>JAQQPU010003411.1:0-11683 GCA_029168905.1 Artemia sp. Kazakhstan ARC1039 | reverse complement strand
AGGGACCCAATGTCCACACCTGTGGACATCCTCCAGAGGGAGGGAGGGGGGTTCAACTTTTTTTTTTAGTTGATCAATGGTCAAAATGATTTTTTTTAAGTAAACTACAAAGAAATGAACATAATCAGAAAAGTATTTCTATGGTCAGGTCTCAGGAGGATAAAGGATAAAAGAATATTGGATAATTCCCTGGTACAACCTTTAGCCATGATTCTCACTTTTCTCCTAATTAAAGTAACTTAATTAAAGTTTATAATTAAAGTAATTCAAGCTTTTGGGTAAAGAGTAGGAGAATGAGGATTGTGTCATCTCTCTCATATGCTTAGTAATTTCTGTATAACGAGTTTTAAATCGCGGTTACAATTGTTTGAAATAATTTGGTTTTTAAATTCAATTTCCCCCAGTTTTTTATTTAATAATTTTTTACTAATTGACATTAATTCTAGTAATAATTACATTAAAATTGCTATACTCCATACATAAATGCACTCACTCTTGTTATTTCCTCGTTAAATTTAACTTGGCTCTTAGCTTTTACCTTTCTGCTTTTCCTCTTCAACTAGGTAATAAGTAGCCACAATAATTGTTTCCAGTTGCCTTTAACTTTCTATGGAAAGCCTAATTGCCAAAACAACTAGGATAAACCACAGCTTTGATTCTCACCACGTAGCATAAGACACATACATATGAGAAGTAACTTTAAAATGAGCCATTAACACCTCTCTACCATCTTACAGTAGCCTGCTAGCAATGGTAAAAAAAAAGAAACTGAAAAAAGGAGATACGTCACTGCTGCCCCCTCCCTCCAATAAAATCCTTGGTTTTCAGCATGGGGGATGAAAGCTGTCGTTTCAGGGTTTTATGCAATGTTGATTCTGACGGTGCACTTTTTATTTAAATGTGCTGCCATTTTTCAGGGATGTTAACAGCCAAATCGGTTGAGGGGTGGGGGGACAATTGCCCCCAATGTTTGATTTTTAAAAATTCCTTTTTTGGTATTTTCATTCAACAAGTGAAAAAAAAGCGAAATAACGCACTCTAGATTGTGAAAAATACATTTCGCCCCCTCTTTCACTTTCAGGAATTGACACCCCTGGATTTCAAACTGTACTTCAAAATTCATAAAAGCTTGCTTTCGTGATGAACTTCTACGATTAAGATAGACCTTTGTTATAGTTATCACTCTTGAGTCACCATTAAATAAATATTTTATCTCACTAGACCGCTTTTTTTCAAAACATATTTTTAAAATTTTCGGTTTCATTATTCAAAATTCTCTTATTTTTAAAATTTCCTGCAACCATGGATGGTTGAGTTACAGTTACTATCGTGGCACGAGCCCTACCTATGTGTCCCAGTTTTCTCCTTAACTCAGTAATGATTAGTGGCATTAACAGTCTCCAGTTACCTTTAATTTCCTATGAAAAGTAATAAAAAGCATCAATGCCAAAATGAGTAGCATAGACACAGCTTGTATTCCTAAAAAAATCCATGTTGTCAACGTTGGCATATCCTCCTTTTGATGGGTATCCTGGACCTAAAATATCAATAGATTAATTTATACACCAATTGATTAATTATACATGCAAATATACCTACCGTAAAAGGGGGGACTCCACCCTTTATATCAAAGGTAGTTTAATTTGAGTGGTATAAAAAAGAAAAAGAAATTGTCGAGCAAAACAGATATTTGAATTTTGGCGTATAGGTCTGTCGATCCGTTAAAAGGTATTTTACCTGGCCACCCCCATTCCTGCTTGCCAAAATACTGGATCCAGCACTAAAGAAAAAGCTATGAAACTCTACTTGTTTGCAATAGCTTAACTAGGGAGGGAAGGGGGATATTTGTCCCTAGGTACAGCCTCTGGGGGGGCAGCAAACTAAAGTTTTTGTTTTTGGGGGAAACCGGTATTGTCCTTGGGCCCTGTAAATCCTAGCTAAACCTCTGTTTCTTCACTATAAAGAATAACTAAGGATTTTCTGAATATCTGCACAATACTATACTATATACTATAGGTATCGTATAAATCGTGCACTATAGTTGCTCAAATAAATCAAGAAATATATGAAAATATATGAAAGAGGCTGTCCCCTCCTCAACGCCTCGCTCTTTATGCTAAAGTTTTTTATTGTTTAAAAAAATAGAGTTGTGAGAAAGTCAAACTTTAGCGTAAAGAGCAAGGCGTTGAGGAGGGGACAGCCCCTTTCATATACGGAATAATTTCTGTTCGTTTTAAGTTTTAATGTCGCTCCTTACTTTCAGTTAAAAAAACTTGTTTTTTTTTATTTATTTTTTGAACGTTTTTGAATAAATGCAGGTTTTGATCTTGGCTCACAGTACATGAATAATTAAAACAAAATTTTCATATTAATTTACTTTTATTTGGTTAAATGGCTTTCTCGAAACTTGTTTCATTTTATTTACGAACGTTTTTATTAGTAATAAATATACGTAACTTACGAATTAACTTACGTAACGAACTTCTATATTCATATATTTTTAATACGTATATTAGGGGGTTCGCCCCCTAGTCAATACCTTGCTCTTTAAGCGAAAGTTCGAATTTTGTTCCAATTCTTTAAAAATGACCGCTTAATCACAAAGGCCGTTAATTAGAATAAATAGCTCTTATGAAAGTACTAAAAAATCTCTGGTTTAAAGAGTGAGGTATTGACTAGCGGGTGAACCCAATCATATATGTAATATTTTCTGTTCTTTTAAAGTTTTGATGTTGCTGCTGTTGCAGTTGAAAAACTTGTTTTTTATATCTAATTTCTGATCTCTTTTTAAATAATGCTGGGAATTCCGGCGTCCCCTTCATAGCAATGTCCCTTCCCCCATGAAAAATTCCTTCATGGAAAGATCCTCCCACATAACCCCCAACCCCCCCCCACAACCAGGAGAATTCTTTCCTGAAAACATCTGTACTGTATACTTCCCAATAACCAATACTATATGTTAACATTGGGTAAAGTTCATAACTTTCAGCCCTCCTCCCGGGAAATTCGGGGGATTAAGTCATCCTAAAAGATATACTTATAATATCTTCGAACATGCTGAACAAAATGGCTATCTCAAAATTTTGATCAGGTGAATTTGGGAAAAAATGAGCGTCGGAGGGGGCCTAGTTGCCCTCCATTTTTTTGGTCGCTTAAAAAGGGCAGTAGAACTTTTAATTTACATTCCAATGAGCTCTCCCACAATATTCTAGGACCACTGGGTCGATACGATCACCCCTGGGAAAAAAAAACAAATAAACACGCACCCGTGATCTTTCTTCTGGCAAAAAATGGAAAATTCCCGGTTTTGTAGATAGGAGCTTGAAACCTCTACAGTAGGGTTCTCCAATACGCGGAATATGATGATGTGATTTTCATTAAGGTTCTATAACTTTTAGGGGGTCTTTCCTCCTTTTTTCGAAAATCAGCCAAATTTTCTCAGGCGCGTAACTTTTGATAGGTAAGATTAAACTTGATGAAACTTATATATTTGAAATCAGAATTAAAATCTGATTCTTTTGATGTATCTATTTGTATCAAAATTCCGTTTTTAGTTTCGGTTACTATTGAGCCGGGTCGCGCCTTACTTACAGTTCGTTACCACGAACTGTTTGATTCGTATTGAAAACAACGGCAATGGTTTACTTTCAGAACTACATAAGAACACAAAAGCTGGGATGCGTAATAATTAGTTTTCTTACGGGAAAATTCAGGTCGGAAAAAGAACACAAAGCCTTTTTATCTACTCTCCATAGTTCTCTCTCAAAAATTTTAGTGCAATTTTGAATCTAACTGCCGTTTTCTTTCCCAGAGGATAAACCGATCATACTTCAACATTAGTATTTTCAGTCATAGATTTAAATTTTTTTATGCAAAATATAGTAGAAATAATTAAAACAACCATAATTTTTCTTAAAAATATAAACAAACAGATTTTATTTCCCATGGACACATTTTAGGTCTATTCATGCTTGAAAACCATGATTTTCTACTACTTTTCTTTCATTGTTTCAAATTTATGATTTTATAAGGTAGGTCTTTTTCTTCAGCGTTGCCAAGTTGAACCGTGAAAATAAATAACTAAAACTAACCAGTTGAATTTCACAACGCTTTTCATCTTTAAAAATTCGAATTATGAAAACCTGTAGATTCCTAAGGATAGCTACACCTTCAAAAGAAAACAACACCGTCTTAAGCTACTTGGTGTCATATGATTTTAGGGTGCTTGTATAAAATACCTTCGACCTAATATTCTTCATCTTAGTAGAACCTGTGTCTCTGACGCTCAATCCTAATGAAATATACCTAAGTATGATAAAAATATAATATTTTAGAAACAAATATATATTTGCATATATTTGCACTATATATTTGCACATTAAGGGGGGGGGGGGGTAAAGAATATCGGATATGCATGCCTAATGTATTCGGTACAATTATTCTGCATATTATGTAGTAATAATTGTTTTCTAATATCACACCGTCCAAATACTTTACCCCCACCACCTCCCTAATGTGCAAATATACAGCCCAAATTATATATTTTCCATCTCTTATATCACTTCTCTTTGTCTTGTATCAAGCTAAGCTGAAAGAAGCTAACGAAAAAAACCGGTTTTACAATGCGTCAATGAATGAACCATATGAGTGGTCGGGGGTGTATCATACTAGTACCGATTTTAGTTTCTATTCTCCTGATTTTTCACCTGTGTGTTTTTTAATTTGGCACCTGCTACTATCAAAAGCAGCACAACATATATGGAGGCCTCTTTAATTAAAATTGAAATTCCGATTTCTCCTAATTTTTAGGAATATAAAATAAAAGGTATAAAGCCGAAACAATTAAAAGAGAAAACATAAAATATAAAATGACATAAAATTAAAACAATACAATCTAAAACTAAGAACAAAAACAATAAGAAATTCGAATAGCTCTCGTGAAAGGACAAAAGCAATTGGAAAAAATTAACATTTTTTTAGCTCTTTCTATTTATTCTATTTTATAAATTTCATATGTCATGAAAATCTTAGAGAATAGGCAGTTTTACAAGCAAATACGACAATTTAGCATACATAGTATGTGCAGGTACAATATAATATACGCCTTAAATACCGCTTTCAAGAAATGACATCCTGCCCTTCCTAACCAATTACGGTTCTTGCCAAGATGGCGGCGAGATCAACATGCATCCGCAAAGGGCACATGGGGCTGGATTGAATTGGAGGATGATTTGAATGGGGTTGATTTAAACTGGGATTGAGTTAAATGGGTATTGAGTTAAGTGGCTGTTGAAATGAACGCGGGTTAGGTTGACTGGGGGTTGCTGTGAAAAAGGGCTCATTTAAATGGATTGAATTATACGAGGTTGAGTTTAGTAGGGGTAAAGACACATGTGCCTTTGAGTTTATCCCCATCTCCCAAAACCTAACGGTAGGACATAATAAAACAAACGTTATTTAATCACCTGAATAAGAAGTATCCACAAACTTCAGAAAAGCTCCAAAACTCCTCCCTGAGTGTGTCCCAACCTTAGACTTCGTCGCTTCTCATAAAATAAAATCTAGGCCACATTTCTGGTAAGAGAAGTAATCAGCTTCATATTTAATTTTTTTTTTTTACAGTTCTTCTTAAATTTAGTATCATTTTTTAAGCTCGAAGACAAGCTTTGAAAAAAATCAAATGAATGAAGTATAAACAATTTTATTACAACCTCATATTGGTCAAAACAAAGAAATTACTGTTTCCGTCGCTGAAAAACACTCTCCAAGCCGGGAAAAGCAATAAACAGAACTGCTAAAGTTGATATGCAATTGTTTTTATTAGAGGAAACCGCGGCTCAGGGTCTACAATATTACATGGTTGTTAGAATTTAAATCATTTTTACTGTGGCACCTGTGGCCATTTGCCCTGCTTCAAAAAGATGTCAGGGCTATGCTAGTTATGACGTCTATTTTAATCCTTATTAAATTCTTGACAAATTTCACAATTTTCCCGCAGTAAATATTATTACCAAAATCTATGCTTAAAAATTGATCTTTCAAACGAGCTATCATATCACAGGGAGCCAGCCGACATATCAGTAAAATATTATATGAAATATCATATCAGTAAAACATAATATTATATATAATAAAAAATATTATATATGAAAACTTGTTTGTTCTTTTTAATGGCTTAGCCATAATATAGAAAAAAATATATGTTCTTCTTACTGTGTTGTTCTTTGATTTCATTGGTTTCGTTGTTCTTTTTTTCTACATTCGTTGTTCTTTCTTTGTTCTTTTACTGTGTCGAACGTTAACAATGTTCTTTGGTTTCTTTTTGTGGTCTTTTTATCAGCCCAAGACATGACGTAGCAATAATGGGTATATACAGCAACAAATAGGAAGGTTGAGTTGTTTTGCTTCTCTTTCTGACATACGCTAAGGAAATAATATGAATGGCTCACACCAATACGTTGCAAAATAAGCTATTGGAATTAGAGTTTAACTTTTAACGGGGAATTTTTGGGGAATAATTTATCTTTTTCTCTTGGGTTGAATGGTATGAAGTGCCTACTTTCTTTCCTGTTTTGACAAGTTTTGACAAAAAATAGATCAGGCATTCTCAGTAGTGTCAAATGGGGGGGGGTGGTAATACTGATCAGGAAGATCATATATAGATCAGGAAGTTGCTTATGATCCATAGATGTCTGAAATTTTTCTTGAAAAAATTTTTAGAAAATCGATAAATTCGCCCAGCCTTAAATTTCAAAAATAAATTTTGCCCTCCACCCTAGATTTTCGTGAAATCATACCAGTGGGCACTCTCCACAGGAGTGGCCCCAAAATTCGATAGGAATAGTAAAATATTATCTTATGTAAATTATTAAAATTCAAGCTATTGAAAATTCTGAATAAATATGTATACTCAATAGGCCATTAAAAAAAATGTTTCCCTATCTAAGTCTAACGTCATTGTTACTTTTTCTTACAAACCCTGTTCAGAGGTATGTTTAGCTAAGGATCAATTTATAGCCATGACCACTTTAGACCAATCACGGCTGCTTTTAAAACAGAAAGCAAATTATAAAGGGTAGTTGATGAATATGCCTGAAAACTAGTGTGTAGTTTGGTATGCACATGAAGAGAATTTTAGGCAGCCCTGAAACTTCAACCTTTACATAAGTTGATTGTGTTTCATTTTCTTGGGGCACGTGACAAATTTGAGATATTATATTTTTTTTTCGTAAAAAAATCGCAAGATTTTTTAAAAAAAAAGTATGTTTTTAATCATCTATTAGTGATTTATCCAATAGCATATAAGTTGATATTTCATTTCTTTATTTTTCGGTTTATAAAATAGTTTTTATTTTAATCAAAATGTTGATTATAGGAATTTTTCTAGATTGAATGTTTGTCAGATATAATGCCAACATTTTAAAAAAGCAATGATAACATAAAAGGTGAGTATAAATGAAAAAAAAGACTAGCTCTATTAAGTATTTCTTATGCGGAGTTTGGCCATACTGTCATGTCCAATTTAAGTACGAGGCTTTTTATAAAGTGGGTATTATGTTAAATGGAGATTATAAGAAAAACTATCGACCAATTGGTATATCTCACTTGGCTTGAGGTAGTGGAATATAGGAATGTACGTAAATATGGGTTTTCCAAAAAATCTTTTTTAGCATGACTTGTGTTACAGCAGGTAATTTATACATTATTATTATACTATACATTTATACCTGTATATTATCTCGGACCACACGGCCTTTCGATTAAAAAAAAAATACAGAAGGAAAACAATAAGGTTACTTATCATAGGCAGCGCGCTAGCGCTGCCTAAGTAAAGAACGATGTGGGCACAATGTGTTTTTTTTTTTTGTTTTTTTCTCCATACCCGGGCACTTCGTATCGAAGGAGTCGTCGTAGAAACTTGGAAAAGGGTTCATTTGATTGGAAATTGGAGTTGCTAGTGCCCTTTTTGATAGTCGAAAAGTGATTGGAGGGTAGCCCCCCCCCACGCCCATCATTCCCCCAAACACATCTAATCAAAATTTTGAGATAGCCATTTCGTTCAGCGTAGTTGATTTCCAGATAGAAAATATGTTTTTGAGGAGGACACTCCCCCACAAACCTAAGGGCAAGGGTTTTAACCTTATATGCCCTGGGGGCATATAAGGTTTTATAGAAGGCGTTGTCGTAGAAACTTCAAAACAGGCTCATTCGATTGGAAATTCAAAGGGCTAGTACCCTTTTTAATAGTCGAAAGTGATTGGAGGGCAGCTAGCCCCCCCCCACTCCAATCATTCCCCCGAATACATCCAATGTATTTGGGGGAATGATGGACTTCCCCCTTTTTCGTAGAAACTTCAAAAGGGGCTCATTCGATTTGGAATTGAGAGTTCTAGTGCCCTTTTTAATAGTCGAAAGTGATTGGAGGGCAACTAGTCCCCCCCCACGCCCATCGTTCCCCTAAATACATCCAATCAAAATTTTGAGATAGCCATTTTGTTCAGCGTAGTTGATTTCCAGATAGAAAATATGTTTTTGAGAAGGACACTCCCCCGCAACCCTCAGGGCAAGGGTTTTAAGTTATGCCCTGGGGGCATATAAGGTTTTTAAAGAAGGTTTTTTTGAGATAGCTATTTTATTCAGCGTAGTTGATTTCCAGATAGAAAATATGTTTTGAGGAGGAAACTCTCCCACACCCCTCAGGGCAAGGGTTTTAAGTTATGCCCTGGGGGTATACAAGGTTTTTAAAGAAGGCGTTGTCGTAGAAACTTCTAAAAAAGCTCATTCGATTGGAAATTCAAAGGGCTAGTGCCCTTTTTAATAGTCAAAAGTGATTGGAGGGCAACTAGCCCCCCCCTACACACATCGTTTCCCAAAACGAATCCAATCAAAATTTTGAGATAGCCATTTTGTTCAGGGTAGTTGATTTCCAGATAGAAAATATATTTTTGAGGAGAACACTCCCCCTCAACCCTCAGGGCAAGGATTATAAGTTATGCCCAGGAGGCATACAAGGTTTTTATTGAAATCTTTGCCGTAGAAACTTGAAAAAGGGCTCATTCGATTTGAAATTCAAAGGGATAGTACCCTTTTTAATAGTCAAAAGTAATTGGAGGGCAACTAACCCCCCTCTCACGCCCACCTTTTCCCAAAACACATCCAATAAAAATCTTTAGATTTCCATTTTGTTCAGCGTAGTTGATTTCCAGATAGAAAATATATTTTGTGCGGCAATTCTTTATTGCATCAACCGCAAAGTCGGAGCTTTTCTTTCTCGTGTGGTTTAGCTTTTCGATTTCCCTGATTAGAAATCAAGAAGCGCTTGCATTATCCCCAAATTTTCAGGTATTTCCCCGAAAATCTGTGCGTCACCCCGAAAAAAAATTGGTTCCGAAATCGGTTTATAAAATGTAGCTTAAGACCAATTTTGCTGCTAAAAGACAATGCTTAATTTATTTCACTGCGTAAAAACATTCTCGCAGAGGAATGTTATTTCACGAATATGATATGAAAGTATTTTTGAATGGAAATACCAAGATAAGGTATTTTTTTAAGTCTTGGGGTAGGGGCGAAAAATCTGGGAGGGCAAAGACCATTTCTGAAACCCCAAAATGATGTCTCTGTCTAAGCAGATATTGTTGTCTTCCAGAAATTATTAACAAGACGAATAAATATTTGATTCCAAATCAAAAATTAGAATTCAAAACATTGGATATGTATATTGGAATCTGCAGAGACACAGGCCAAATATTTAAAATAATGTTCACCTGTTTTTTTCCGTTTATTAAATTTAATCTGAATATATTAATTGCAAAAACTAAAACCAATAAGGCCTTTTTTTTCTTGTACCATATTTCTCGAATTAATTATAAGCTATAGTTGCAAATTTTTATTTTTACAGGGTTGGGGGAACTATGCAACTGTAGTGTCAAAAAGTTCGTGGTAGTGAATTATAAGTAAGGAGCGACCCGGCCTCAATAGTAACCTAAACTCTTAAAAACGAAATTTTGATACCACTACATACATCAAAAGAATTGCATTTTTATGCTGATTTCAAATATATAAGTTTCATCAAATTTAGTCTAACCCATCAAAAGTAACGAGCCCTAAAAACATTTGCCTTATTTTAAAAAAAAGGGGAAAACACCCCCTAAAACTGATAGAATCTTAATGAAAGTCAAACCATCACATTCAGCGTAACAAAAACCCTACTATGTTTCATGCTCCTATCTGCAAAAATGTAGAATTTTAATTTTTTTTTTTTCCAGAAGAAAGATCACGGATGCATGTTTGTTTTTTTGTTGTTTTTTTTCCAGGGGTGATGGTATCGATCCAGTAGTCGTAGAATATCTTAAGAGGGCTCATTCGAACGGAAATTAAAAGTTCTATTGACATTTTTACGTGACCATAAAAATTGGAGGGCAACTTGGCCCCCCAAAAAAATTAGAGGGCATTTTTTTCCCAAAGTCACCCAATCAAAATTTTGACAGCCATTTTGTTCAACATAGTCGAAAATCTAATAAATATGTCTTTGAGGATGACTTAGTCCCCAATATTTCCCGGGGGAAGGGCTGCAAGTTATCAACTTTGCCTATTGTTTACATATAGTATCGGTTATTGGGAAGTATAGACGTTTTCATGAGGATTTTTTTCTGGTGGGTGGGGGCCGCGCCATCGGAGGAGGTGGTTATGTGGGAGAATATTTCCATGAAGGATGTTTCCTTGGGGGAAGGTACATCTCTACTAAGCGGGCGCCGGTCTTCAAAGCATTATTTAACAAACGATCAGAAATTAAATAAAGAAATGAGCTTTTTCAACTAAAAATAAGGAGCAACATTAAAACTTAAAACTAACAGAAATTATTACGTACATGAGAGGGTTTACCCCCTATTCAATATCTCGCTCTTTACGCTAATTTTTTTCTTTTTTTTAGTATTTTCAAAAGAGCTATCTATTCTAATTAAACGGCCTTTGTGATTCAGGGATTTGTGGTTCGAACAAAATCCAAACTTTAGCGTAAATAGCAAGGTGTTGACTATTGGGCGAATCCCTTCTTATGCGTGATAATTTCTGTTTGTTTTAGCCTTTAGTGTTGCTCCTTACTTTCAGTTCAAAAAAACTTATTTTTTATTTAATCGTTTACTAGGCCGTAATTTCCTCAAGGAGAACCAGATTGAAGGAAAATGGAATAAAGAGGGAGGCTTTGAATAGATGGAACAGGAGTTTGTGTAGCTGCTTTAGCCTCAGGCGTCTTGTTGCTGCAGTGAGTTGTTAGTAGTAGTAGTAGTAGTAACAGGAGGAACTATGCTAGTCCTTTCAATGTAAGGACCGTTTTTTTGTTATTTTTCATAATATCATAAAATGAACACAAGTAAATACAATAAAACACATTCATATTTCTTACTTCATTCATTTCACTCATCCTATAAGGATAAAACTTGTATTAGCATTTCTCTGAGAGAAATTTTTGTAATTGAACATCCAAACACTACTTTGAAGCAACTAGTTTCCAGAAATGCTATCAAAGCCATGTAGAACTTTTCAAGTGTATAGAAATCTTTGCGCGGAACATGGAGAACAAAAAATTGGCTATTTCTGGATGAAGCTTAACAATAAAAGGCCAAGCAGAGGACAAAGACAAACATTAACCTCTTGTTAAACCAGGAAAACCTAAAACGCACACCCA
>JAQQPU010003410.1:32905-53041 GCA_029168905.1 Artemia sp. Kazakhstan ARC1039 | reverse complement strand
GTACCATAGCATCGCAAATCCTCAGCTTAGTCTTTGCAAATGTTTCAACGCGGTCCCAAAGCAAGTAATAAAGCCAGAGGAAGGCTGTACTCCACTCAAAATATCAAATTTTTCACAATTTAGCCTGAGCTTGCTTGCATTTCATACATGCTTTAATTTTTGTGTTCTTCTGTATTTTTATCGCGTATATCCATCCTTAAAATTCCCCCTCTCCAAAACAAAATCCTACGCATGTGCCTGTTGTAGCCTATCGATTATCTGAAGAAAAATTTGGATATGTTTTTGCATAGAGGATACTTCCAACCGTATCTAAGTAAGGATTCAGATGAAGTTCTTTGACATTAATGTATAGTAATAAAAATCAAGTTAACAATTTGGCAAAATTATAAATAGAAACTTCATGTTTATGTTCCTCATGCAAAGTTTTTGGGATCTTTTTTTTCTCCTGTAGCCTACTAATTAGATATTTCCTCTACAAAACATTTAATATTATCTTCCTCAACCATTCAAAGTGCCCAAGTTTCAGGTTCGGTTTCTATGGTATTGTTTTAGACATTAACAACTGTCGTAACCGTGGCTTCAACTATTCTTATCTTAGATCGCGGATTTATTTCCCAGTTCCTCTGAATTTGTTTCATTTGCGAAAAAAAAACCTGCACTGTGGCTATTTTAATTTCTAAGTCTTTACTACTGCATCCCCCATAAGGAAGATGCAGTCTTATTAGATTTGTGTGCATCTGTGGTAGTAGCTGTTACAACAAAAAATAATAACAATTATTATTATCAAAGCTACAATAAATCGCTTTTGTAATTTAGTTTCTACGAAAAAAAATGAGTAAACTAAATAAACTCAGAAAAAAAGCTTAAAAAAAGAAGAAAAACTATATTTAACTCTCCAGAAGAATCGGTTGCACCAACCACCTTCTCAGCTTCAAGGCCTCGATCAAACCCCCTCGGCTTTCCGTTTTCTTCCGGTACCTTTTTAGGTTTCTTTTTTTCTTCGTCTTTCTCGACAGCAGTGGATTTCCTTTTCCTGGAAGTTTCTTTTACAGGCAGTTCCTCTTTTTTCTTTCGATTTTCTTCATATTGACTGATGAGTTCGGGGCAATCTAGATTCTCAACTGGCTCCCAAGTATTGTCTTCATCTCCATACCTACATAAAACACACAATAAATCTGATATCTAGACTCCAAAGAAAAAAAAAGGTAAAAAATATTTGCTCTAAGACCCATCATTGTCATTCCTTAGCTGTAAATTTTACACATAATCCATCATATTTAGTAACAACAAAAATTGACTTAGAAGTGTTCTTTAAAGAGCATACTCAACAAGAGTAAAATCTATTTGATTACTTTCTTCACTTAATATTTCCCAATGATGGTCAATATGCGTGAAAAAAAAAAACAACACAAAAGTCAACCAAGCATGCTTAAATTCTGTCAAACTCTAGTTTTGGGACCAAAAAACATCCCCAGTTTTCGCCCATTACCAGATTCGCAATGAAATTGCGCATTCTTGCTGCAGATGGCTAAAAAAAGAAAAAAAATAATCGTTGTATTTTTTTTTGTGTTCCCCATTTCGTTTCTTTCCCTGTTGGCCAATTTTTCGTTCTACTTAACCATCAACTACATTAAGGTTAAGTTTTACTGGACAAAGGAATATATAACATTTCATGTTGCTTATTGTTGTCATGTATTTGGTGTTATATATAATACTAAATACGACTTTGAATTACACAGCGTTCAACCAACAATAGCCATTTTAAATAAATCTTGTTCTCATACTAAGCAGCTTTCAAAACCTTGTTAATAAATTTTCGCTGGGAAATGTAATGAAACTCGACAATTTCTCTAAGAAATGTAGCTACAAGTAATGAACGAATGGATGAGATTTATATACTGTTTTTAAACAACAGAGAATAATCATGAAGAAAAAAAACACTGAAATGTGTATATTTCTAAAAGATACATAATAACAGAAAAAGAGAAATACCTCCAACAAATTGACTGAAATAAAATAAATAGATTTCACTTCAAGAAAATAACATGAAAATGTCATGGTACAGATCACAGTTCATATAATTATCCAGTATGATCATTCCCTATCTCACTCATTATAAAAACCCAGACCAGGGTGCGAGTGCTCCAGAGAACGTAGAAACATAAGCGGCGTCAGATCTTTTCACGGGTAGACAAGTCAGACGCGAAACAATCGGAAACAAGTGGAAACCCGCTATTACGAATAATGCACTTTACATGAAACAATCGGAAACAAGTGGAAACCTGCTATTAATAACTGCACGAAGAAGTGGGAGGAGCTTTTTGTTCGCACTGAGAACAAAGACCAGAAATGATCTGCGATAAGCTTACTGGATAATTATATGAACTGTGGTACAGATCAAGCAAACTTCTGAATTTTTATTCTGTCTCTCAATATGAGCTGTTACTCTGAAATTTCTGGCCCAAGCTGAAAGATTAAGAAAATACTTACAATACATATTTGGGTTGCAGCAGTGGCTAGCAACCTACTAAGAGATAATCACGTCCAATACTAAAAAATGTAATAGCCCATAACTCCTGAAAATAGTGGCAGATCAAAACATGCCATCCCTTGGCTTGAATAATGAGGAAAATCTATTTGCTTGAAAAACAAGATAAGTTGCTTGAACTACAATATTTTGCATATATGGCATTGTTGTTTTTTCTTTTTCTTTCTCCACAGCTAGCCGGGCACTGGAACATCATAGAAAACTGTTTAACGGCTCATTTTAAGGAAAATTGCTCTGTCTAGTGCCCTTTGTAATCTAAAAAAAAGTTTTTAAAACAAAATCAATTTTTACAAAAAACTACATTTTCCATTTACAAGATTGATTAATGACATCATAATTGTAGGTTGTAGCCAGGTCTTCTCTAGCTATTCCAATCAATAAAAGGCATAGACTTTTTCCTGCTTGTAATCCGGGTTGCAGCAGTAGCTAGCAACCTAGTAAGAGATGATACATAAAGGATCCAGGTTGCTGTGGTAGCAAGCAACCTAGTAAAAGAAGATAATGTCCAGTACTAAGATAATAATAAGAACAGATAGCTCTTTTATCCCCTTCCAGTAAAACCAGCAATGAGAGAGACAACAGAATGTGCGGGATAACAGAAACACTACAAAAGCGTGGAACTGAAAAACAGTTGAGAAATGCTGGACAAGAGCCAAACAAGTCAATCTGAGATTTCATGCAAACAGAAGGCTCATGTAAGTAAGATTACTAGAAGCAATACAATCTTGATTATCAGGCTGAACAGAAGCAGCAGAAGGCTGTTGAGAAAATGGGTCAAACACAAACATTTATCTTTTACTTTCATTAAACAAAAGACCAATCTTATAACAAGTATTTGACAGCTGAGAGACATTTTCCTCAAGATAAGAAAACAATCTGCTGAAATTCAGGATATCATCAGCATATTTCAGGGGAGAAAATCTATTCCATGACAGAGACATCTCTGTAATACAACCTGCTTTAGCTCAACAAAACGATTACTGTACTAAGGAGGGGAGACAATAGCTCCCTGCCTAATGAAATTGACTAATGCCCAAAATGCCATTGAATTTTCACCAAAGTAATTATTTAAGGACTATTCAGCATGTTGATTACATATCTGGGGCTAACGAAGCAAAATAGAACTCCAAAATCCAAATAAGGTAAGTAAACAACATATTTCAAGAATAGTATTTAATTTCCAATCTACTGCTAATGTTGCAATAATGAAGTCCAAAACTAAAATAAGATAACTATAGAGTCCAACAAATGATGTTAGGTTTTTCATTTTTACTTCCATGAGAATTCACTTTCACTGACTGCATTTAACATCACTTAGTATTAGGATTCTGAGGAAACCAAACAGGATTGCAGAGTCAATTTGGATTAGAGGAATGAAGAGAATCAAAAACAAGAAACTCAGTTTTTATGGAAGTGACTTGGAGGACAATATTATTGAGGCCAGAGCCAACAATCCCAACTGTCTTTTTAAGTCCATGGAGATCATCAGTCAGTAACACTAGGCCTATGTCAATAATACAATATTTATGGTTGTTTTAGATTTGATATAAATAAGGTGCCAATTCTAAACCGATTTCCATCAAACCATTAACCAGAAATTACTAAAAACCCTAAGAAAAAAACTCTGGACAACTGATGATAAAAATGCCAACAAGACAGTGTCAATGAAATGGTAGCTGGCTAGTCACTAGTATGGTACCTTAGACTAATTTCCACACATTTTACATTTGCTCTTTGGTTTCTGAATAAAAGCTTGTTTTTTTTTATATTTTACTTCTGTAAAAAGCAACTTCTGGAAGCACTTGAAATTGCTGACTGATCAAGACTAATAAGGAATAAACTAAAAAATCCCAAATGTAATTACAAGAACTCAAGAGAACTAGGTCATACCCCTTAAAATAAGATAACAACTAATAACAAGTAAACAATCAATCCATAGTATCAGTCTGGAAACCTACCCCTTCCATTTGAGTAAATATTCAACCTTGCCAGCCATTATTCTTCTGTCAACTATCTTCTCAACTGAATAATCCTCTTCTTCAGCTACAGGTGGCTCAACAGGGGGTTCTTGAGTATTCTTGGATTTACCCATTGTAGTTGCTAAAAATAGACTTCAATATTATATAAAATGTTTTACACTAATATTCATACATAGATTGTATTTAACCTATAAATATCTTTTCTTTTGTACTTGTGGACTTGGGGCTTGCAGTTGGGTTTAGCTACACTCCATTCTAATCATATTATTATCCTTTCCTAGCCAGAACCCTCTTTTCTGCTCTCCTCTTTCATTCATGCTTGCACCTCTGTAGAGGAAATGAAGAATTCTTCCAAAGATTCTGCTTAAAGTAAAATTGACCCTTGACAAATTGGGACCATAAAATAAACCTTTTGGTGGCTGATCCCATCAATCCATCTGCCAATTTCTTATAAATCCCACCCCTCCTCCCTTTCCCCCAGTTTAAACTGTGCATGTATGCTACCATTTACATCTTTTCTTTTACTCTTGTCTATGAACACAGTAGCACACATATCTAACATGACAGGTAGATTTGCTGAGGTAGTTGTAATGGTATTGATATTTTTTTCCGGAAATATCAACTGACTCATAGAGATACTCTATTCATCAGTAAACATGATCAGAAACATCAGTAAAGAAGTGTTGTAGCAAAACCCTTAACTTTAACATTTAAGTGAAAAGACTCTAAGCAGGGGACAAACATGAGTAGAAGTCTTTCTTTGAACAATCAAATTAAAAAAGGAAGTTTCTTTCTACCAAAGGCAAGAAGCAACATTAGAACTTAAAACAAACAGAAATTATTCCTTATATGAGGGAGGATGTCCTCTCCTCACACTAAAGTTTTTAAGTACTTTTAAAAAAAGGTTAAAAGGCTTATTAGGCAGTCCCCCTGTTAATAATTTTGAGAATTTCCAGGGGCACCATTTCACAATAATGAAGAGATGCAACAATTTGCCATTTCTTAATGAAGACACAGAAACATATTTTTAGAAATCCATGGCATATATTCCAGTGTATATGTCTAATGACAAAGTGACACTTAAAATTAATTAAATCAGTTGCAACAAAAGTTATACTTATGTCATTACTCCATGTTAGAACCATTTTCATTTTAAATATTTAATTTAATAATATGAAACACAACAATGTACCTATATTGCTCTTCACTTAGGCAGCACTATTGCACAGCCTATGATAGGACAATGTGGGATCTGTTCTCTGTAATTTGGGTATAAGCTTCTTAATATATAGATGCCTTATGACTCTTGTTGCACTATTCATGGCAAGGCTAAATCTAAATTTTGTGTATTAAATTCAGAATCAAGAGTATAATGCAAATTGGCAAGTTGCTAAAATTGGCAATATAAAATGCAGCCAATGTGGAAATTTTGATGACCACTGGGGTTTATGTGCATACTAATTATTTTCATGAACTTTCAAGATAAAGATGACAACCAAAAAAGACAAGAGCAGGTTTGCTGAAACAAAAGCTAGAAAATAGGTTCTTTAAAAATTCTTTGACAATATTTCAAATAAAGTCTTAGTATCCATATTCATTCCTGAAAGGAGCATTGAATTTGCAAAACAGGAGGAAAAAATACATTTCCAATTTTGATATTTCTGATTATACAGTAGGAACATTGTTGTTTTACATCATTAAATAAATAAAAAAAAAAATTCCACTGAAAATAAGGAGCAATATCAAACAGTTTGTGCTAATGAATTGTAAGGAAGGAGCAACTTTGCCCAATAGTAACCGAACACTAAAAAACATAATTATGATAACAATAGCTACATCAAAAGAATTAGCTTTGTATTCTGATCTCAAATTTATAAAGCTCATTAAGTTTAATGTTACCCATCAAAAGCTACAAGCCTGAGAAAATTTGCTTGATTTTTAACAAAAGGGTTTGCATAGTTGTCTTTGCATCAATTCACAAAAAATTAAGAAGAAGGTAGCCTGCAGTGTTCTTTTAAAAATCTAGGGGACCTTAGTTTTTTCTTCAATTTTCCCAATCAAGATACCAGAAAAAAAAGGATTTTTCAATGGAAACAACTTAGAAAAGGGAATGGATAATCAGCAAAAATAAACTAAAAACATATGGTGCCAAACAGTTGAACTAAAAAAAAAATTAGAAATTATGCTATATATGAGGGGGACATCAACATTTGCCACCCTTAAGAAAAAAACATGGCATAGATCTGGTTTTGTTGTGAAGTAAGAATGGTTTTCTTAACAAGTTTCCTTCTCAAAACCCCCAATTTTAGGCTTATACCAAATGCCTCTTTTAGTCAAGCATTAGACTAATGCCCTCTTCATCAGTCAATCTCAGCTATCTTAGGCTACACAAAAAAATATAAATCATATCCAGGTTTAGGAATCTAATATCAACTGATGAAACATGTGTTTGGTAAAATTCTACTTTAGCTACTTTTAGCTATTGTGGAAAGGGGTCAAGTTAGGAAAATGAAACTTTCAGGGATGGTTCTACAGGCTAAAATATGTCCCAGGTAGGTATTTCAAAGTACCTACCTCCACTCCTTCTCTCTCTAGAGGGTTCTAACCTTTAAAAATATGTGTGTAATAAATTGAAACCTTGCAAAATGGATCTTCTGCTTAAATGAAGTACAACAAAATTGTTTTCAGCTTCAAAACTTTGCTCAATCCCAATTTATAAGGTTTTAAAGATATCCACATACATTTCCTAAATTTTGAAAAAAAACCATTGATATGTCTTAAAATTCTACTCAAATAACAGGAATTGCATGTTAGAAACTAAAGCCAGAGAAAAATGAACTTATAATTGAAAATTAAGGTAAATGTTGTTTTGTCTAATTTTCAATAGGTAGCCTACCTTTCAGCAAATTTCAGGACCCTCTACATGGAGAAGGAGTGGAAGTAGGTACTTCAAAATACCTTCCTGGGTTAGACTTTAGCCTGAAGACCCATCCCTGAAAGGGTAAATTTTTTGCAGATCATATTATTGACTTATGAATAAAGTAAACATACCACTCAATGCCTTTTTTATGCTCTTTCCAAAAAGGACATCCACCACATGGCTAATATGGGAGTAAAGTTCATTTGTGATGCAAATAAATGTTATATTTAGATTGAGGATGCAATTCTAGGTATATATTTGCACATTATGGGGGTGGGGGTGTATATTCTATTAATATATAGCCTAGGTCCTAAGAAATTCATGAATTTCTTGGAAAAACAAGGAAAGAAGTGAAGATAAAGGCTCTCCCCTGCAAAATGTGTTAACTAGGATTATTCTGTATATTATGGAGTAAGAATTGTTTTCTTAATAAACCCTTCACTACTTGATCTTCTACTAGCAAAAGACCAAGAGTCTATAATAAGCATCAAGCCCTTACCACCATTTGGAGCTAGTGACCAAATTGTCATAAGTTGCAGTTTTAGACTGTATCCTCAAAGACTAGAATTTACAAAACACGTGTACACTGATTACAGTCTAATTTGTCAGGAATTGACTCAATGTGATTGTTTTTTCATTGAGAATACAGATGTGGAAGAGTCATGGACAACTATGAAAAGAATATTATTGAAGGCTATTGAAAATCACTCTTCTACAAAATGGAAAAGGAAACCAAAAACCCTCCCATATATCACAAAAGAAATTAAAAAGGCTTGGAACAGAAACAAGAAATACTGGAAGCTTTACACAAAGAATCAAAACCAGGCTGACTATTAAACAAAATATAAACAGGCACCTAACCAGCTGAGACATCTTACCAGAAATATCACAGAGAAGCATGAGGAATCAATGGCAGCTGCAACAAAAACTAACCCTAAGAAATTTTGGAGGTATATGTCATCAGGTAAGCCTGGAAGGCATTCTGTAACTCAACTTGTACAAGATGGATCAAAAATCTGCAACCCAAGGGAGATAGCTAATGCATTAAATCAACAGTTCATTTCAGTATTCACAGTTGCAGATAATACCCCACTTCCAGACCCCCACAGTACAAAATTTATAAAAGTATGCCACCCATCAATATTACTAAAGTAGATGTAGAGACTCGACTAAAGAAGATTAACCCAAATAAATCAACAGGACCTGACAGAGTGCCCCCTCAGCTTTAAAAGGAGATGTATGCAGTACTATCACATCCTCTCACCCTACTATTCCAAAAGTCTCTAAATACTAAATCTATCCCACAAGATTGGAAGGAAGCTTACATTACATCTGTTCATAAAGGAAGCAGCAGAGATGAGGCCAACAACTATCAACCAATTAGTCTCAGCTTGGGAGTTGGAAAACTTCTTGAAGGCATAGTTAACTCAGCCATTATTGAACATCTAAATGTGAACAAGCCACTATCTCCTAGCCAACATGTATTCTGCTCCAGTCAATCAGTTGATACTAACCTCATTGATGCTTATGAGCATGTCACAGAACTTATGGACATGGGAGCCCAAGTTGATATGATATTATTAGACTTAGCAAAAGCATTCAATAAAGTAGGTCACAGAAGACTAATTTCTAATCTCCATGCAATAGGCTGCCACAATGAAGTCATAAATTGGACAATGCCATTTCTTACCAACAGGAAGCAGGTGGTAAGAGTATTTGGGGACAGTGGATCAATTTTCTTCTCAGAATCAGCAGATGTAGAAAGCAGAATACCCCAAGACATGGTTTTGGGCCCAACTCTATTCAACATCTATATTAATGATGCATCTTCAATCATAAAGAATAAGACATGCTCATATGCTGATGATTCCAAAATAATTGGTCAAATTTATGACCCCCCAAAGTACCAAAGACATCCAAGCAGATCTCAATGCACTCTCAACATGGGCAAAACCTGGTGACTAGAATTTAATATCCAGAAATGCAAGGTCATACACTTTGGAGCAAACAACCCTCTCAGCCAGTATTTTATGGAATCCAATGGTGGTTCAAAACAGCCACTTAAAACCAGTCACTGCAAAAAAGATCTGGGAGTCTTGGTTGATAACAAGCTTAAATTCAACTTACACATGCAGTCTGCAGTAGCCAAAGCCAACCAAACTCTCCGTATAATAAAGAGAATGTTCTGCAGTAGATCTCCAGCAGTGATTACTAAGCTCCTAAAGGGCCTGATCCGACCAAAATTAGAATTTGGGATGTCTATTGCCATGCCAGTTAACAAGCTTGACCAATCAATTCTGGAATCAGTGCAGTGGCAAGCAACAAAAAGGGTTTTCAAAATTTGCCATATTCTACCAGAATCCAGAGGCTCAATATACTATCTCTCACATACCAATGTAAGCAAGGGGATGTATTGATGACATACAAATTGATCTGCAACCACAATATCATCCTTGACTTATTCCAGTTAGATAGTTTGTCAAGAACAAGAGGGCACCCCCTGAAGCTCTACCAGAAACATACTAATACCAGGCTGCAAAACAAATTTTTCTCCAACTGTGTGGTTGGCCTATGGAATTCCGTTAGCCAGAATGCAGTCATATCCCCTAATACTGAAGACTTCAAGTCAGCTGTTGACAGAGATTGGTGCAGCAAGCCATGGCTCACAGTTTGGGATGCACCCAATGAGCTGAGTTACCATCATCATTGACTGGTGTCTACAGGATTTGTCCTTATTGCTGGCAAGTGCAATTTAAGGTAATGTTTCCTTATGTCAAGCTAGACTCTTAGGCTTAAAATATTGGTTGGCCGTTTGGCTAATTTAAAGATTTGTATATATATACACTATCAAATTAGCCATCTGGTGGTATCCCTGCCAAATATAATAATCATTTATGTCAGAAATGAATTTTACTCCCACCCCTATTTATACCAATTCAGGGTATATATTTGCACATTAGGGGGGTGAGGGTAAATTTTATTTCTGATGTAAATGAGAGGTAAGTTTAAACTTTCCCCTCAGCCCCCTAATGTGCAAATATATACCCTGAATTGGTATATATAGGTGTGGGGCTAAAATTCAGGTAAAGTTCTATGAAATCATATTATTGAGTTAGGACAAAAGTGAATACACCATTCAATGCCTTTTTTATGCTGATTACAAATACAATAATCATTTCTATTGGAAATGAATTTCAGTCCCCCCCCCTATATATGCCAATTCAGGGTTAGGTATAGCCTATATAGGGGGGGGGGGGCTATAATTCATTTCCAATAGAAATGCTTATTATATTTGTAATCAGCATAAAAAAGGCATTGAATGGTGTATTCACTTTATTCCTAACTCAATAATATGATTTCATAGAACTTGACCAAAATTCATTTCTGACAAAAATAATTATTATATTTGGAAAGAGGCATCAAGTGGTATGTTTACTTTATCTGTAAATCAATAATATAATCTGCAAAAAATTTATCTCTGAAAGTTTCATTTTCTTAACTTAACCCCCTCCTCAAGATAGCCAAAAGTAGCTAAAGTAGAATTTTACCATGTGTTTGTCTAAGCTTACATACAGCTCAAGCAATTTGTAGCCTGAATACTTTGAATTTTTTTTTTGCTTTTACAAGGCCTAGTTAGTAGCCTAGGGCATAGGAGCATAGCTATTCCAAGGCTTGGTGGTAACCAGGGAGAAATTAATTACAGCTCCCCCCCTCCCAACTCAAATATAAGCGAAGACAAGGCAAATCAAAGGGAAAAGTTTCTCAACGTGGGCAACTCCCCAGCAAGAGTCCCAATGGCACCTTGCCCTGCTTTGAACAGCTCAGCATGAGATGCATGCATCTCCCAGTATTAGACTAGTTTTAAATAACTGTGTGAGACTGCCATTATGAGGTTACCTAATCTCCCGTAGCTCATACTAAACTAGGCTACACCACAGTTGTAACTGAGCCATTCCAACAACAACAAAAATACTGTAGCCTAGGCAACTTACAGCAATTAACCCAGGATTGGACAAGAATTCCAATTGCTACTGTGCTTCCACTTCACAAAGGAAATATAAAAAGCAGGGGTATTATGGGAAAAGAGTATGTTGAGAGTTGAGAAGAATAAATTATTAATTAGGCAATTTGAATAATGATAGTGTAGAAATATATGCAGGGCTGCCATGGCATATAAATTTCTCGATCAGAAACGCAATGAATTTTTTACAAAGTACTTTTCTATGCCTAAAACCTTTCAACTGAAGAAGATAAAATTTTATTCATTATGCTCTAAAGTAGAAACATTTTCAGACATGTCTTCTAAAATAGACTCACTGTTCATTTTTATTTATAATTTTGCTCATTAAAGTAGACCCAGACGCAGCGCCGGTTTTCTCTTAGGTGGCAAATAGCTGATTTTTGAGAAAACGGCGACACACCACTGGCTGACGGCGATTTTTCTTATTAGGAAGGATATTTAAATCTGCTCAAAACAGCCGAGTGACATATCGTTCCAATCCAAATAAACAGACGAGTCTGTTAAAACCCTTTGCAACTCCAAAGGCATGCACTATAACATACGTAAATTCGAGGAAAACGTGACACAAGCAACATCAGTCATAAATCCATAGAATCACGAGTCTTTTTTCAAACTTTTAAATTTTCTTGATTTTCAACACGTGCCAGCGTTTGCCTCCCCCTGTGTTTTTTTGTTCGTGATACCTGTTGTTGTAATCAATAAGGCCCAGTAATCACAGTATCATACTTTTCTACCGAGCATGTGTCACACTATTGAAGCAGCTTTTGTTCTTTTTGTGAAGCAGAACAGAGAAGAGGATCAGATTCAGTTCTTTTTGGGGATGAGGAAGAAAATAACAGACAAGTACAATCTGGAAACACCTTACAGCATTCAAACCAGAACCTGTTTGGAGGACTCGACTAGGTCAAAATTTGAACAATGTAAGCTGCAATACATGTAAATGCAAGTTGATTCTGCTTTCTATCTCCATTGTAACAAACAGAGGTGTCCAAAAAGGGGAGGACAGCAACCTAAACTGTTTGAGATTCGGTGAAATTTGGACAAAAAGTAAGAAATTATACTGGATCCAAGAAAAAAAAAACAAAATAGCTATAGCGCAATCTCAGAAAATCCAAAAATTTGATCCGATTTCGATACCAATTCCAAGATCCGGTAATGAAGGTTTAAAATTCAGTTATATAATTTGTAAGTTCTGCGAAGGAAGTCTCGTAGTGATTTGTCAAGCTATTAAAGTTAGTTGAAGGCAAATCAAACTCTAAAATAATACCACAAATCTGAAAAAAAGTCAAAGATTTGGCTGAAGTTGCACAAAGTTATAATCTCGTTCCTCCATTCTTTCCGAAATTCAAGTGAATTTTCTGCAAAGGATATGGTAAAATGTGAAATTCATTACCTTTAAATTTTCGTAGTTTCACCAAATTGGCACAATTTCATTGAAGAAAAGTAAAACTTGTTTTCAACTCAAATAACATATTCGCTTACTGAGTATACTGCTTTTGTATTGGTTCGATCTATTTTATTTTTATCTTTTTCAACAGTCAACAATAAAATAAGCAGAATATAGCGTTGGTTACAAAAGTTCAAGAATATACTTCGCACTCATTGCTTCTTATAAATATTCTTAACTTAGAATCGTTGATCTTAGCTAAACTTTTCATCTATATTAAAAAAATAACGATTGAAAGTATTTTTACACCAGTTTTTAGCATGCAAAATTCAAAACAAACTAAAATTCTCGGGGCTTTTTTAATACAATCATAGATTAAAGTATTTCAAATCTTTTGTTAGTAGGCTATACAACATTATGAGGTCGTCTTATGAAGGATGGATAACTTTAAGGGATAGCACACTTTTTAGTCTTCTAAATACGAAATACCTTGCCACTTTATGACATACTGAGTCATTTGAAAGACAGAAACTGGTAATCCTTCTCACAACATTAAAATGAAAAAAAAACAAAAATTTTGCAATGAAATAGGCTAGAAACTAGAGCACATGGATGGAATGATCGAGGGAATGACAAATTATAGCTAATGATGGGAGATAAATCATAAAAGTGACTAAATATGAAAAAAACAAGTTTTTCCCCCTGATAGCATGAAGCAACATTATAACTTAAAACGAACAGAGATTTTTCCTTATATAAGGGGGACTGTCTTCTCTTTAATCCCTCGCTCTTCACGCTAACGTTTCTTAGTACCTAAAATAAAAACTTCTTATTCTAATTAAACGGCCCTTGTGTTTCAGGAGTCGTTCTTGAGTTATTGGGAAAAATTCAAACTTTAGCGTAAAGATCAAGGCATTTAGGAAGAGGCAGCCCCCTCTTATACGGAATAATTTCTGATTATTTCAAGGTTTAATTTTACTTCTTGCTTTCAGTTGAAGAAAACTTTTTTTAAAAATTAATTTCTGATTTTTTTTTTTCAAATAACGACGGAGAATCTGCTCCTCCCCTCCATGGAAAATCCCTCTCACGACAAATTTCTACATGAATGGCTCCCCCTCGTTTAAAAATATCCCTTAGAAATTCCTCCGGACAATTTTATTCTCGCTGAAAATTACTCCCGGGAAATTTCCTCGGACAATTTTGCCAGTAAAATTCTCTTTAGTCTTCCTCCATTTGAATTTTTTTTTATATTTAATCTTATTGTTTAGTTTATGATCATTTTTAAATCCTGTCAGAAATACCCCTCTGTATAAATATTTTCTGAAATCATCCCCCCCCCGGTCCAGGCTGGAAACGGTTCTCCCGCAAAAAATTCCCCTATAGATAATTTCTACCGCAGAGAGTTCTTCTATGGATAATTTTTTGGTGGGAAATTTCTCCCCCCCACGGAAAAAATCCAGACAAAGACATCTGCGATGAAAATTTTCCCTGGACAATTCCGCCGCAACATCTCCACAGGAAAACTTGAGTAAAAAAAACATCCTCTAAGAATTCTAGCAGTCCCCCGGAGATAAAATTTCCCCTGGAAAGTTCAGCTTTTTCTAAAGGCCCAAAAATCGAAAACTAAACTCTTTCTGCTGGTTCCAACAGAAAAACAGGCAAATTGTAAATTACTTGTTTTTTTCGCACACTTGGTGGTTTCTTGTCAAGATGTTAGCCATTTTGCTTTTGACATGGTGCCACTATTTTATTTTTGACCCGGTGCCAATCTTGGGCATTGTGACCCTTCACATGTTGTTGTCACATTGCTGTCCACATTGTTGGCATGTGGACTCTTTGGAACTCCACAACTTGAAGGCTAAAAAACTGGTTGAAGTTTCTGGCTCAGATATTTCATTTAAGAGTAGGGAGCCAGGTATTACAGCGAGATATACCAGATTCAGCCAATCAGAGAGCTACAATCCCGAGATATACAAGACCACACCTCTTTCTAGGCCAATCAGAGATGTTTTTAAGCCTAATGGGTACGGACAGAAGTTTACATCATCGCCGGATAAGAGCGTCTAACGGGACAGGATCACGTGTCTCTTTCTAGGCCAATCTGGGAGTCGGAAATACGAACGGGACAAGAACGCATTGAATATAAGGAAGGATTTTTGCTATAGTTGCTATTAGTTTAAGAATATAATTCAAGGAGTGAGAACAGTTTGACTTTATTCATTGAGATATATTTGCAATAACGAGTGGAATGTTTACACTGTTAGAAGTTGATAGCAGCAGGAGCAATGATACAAGAGCACCAAACATTGCTGTAGAAATCACGAGAGGATCACGGCTTTGCCTTGAATGGGATGAAGTATATGCAAGATATGTATTATCCTTGAGCAAATTTAAAATGGAGGATCAATTATGCTTCGCTGCAAAAGTTGATATAGCATATGTGAATAGACTTCAAAGTGCTTTAAATTCAATAGTGAAGCATATAGATGACAATAAGTTATATCGATAATTGTATATGTACAATATATATTATTGTTGTAATTATACATGCTTAATAAAATTGTTTCGAAATCGAAAATGTCTCCTTTCTTTTTGTTAGGTTATCAAATATTCTTGAAGTAGAACGAATCGTGGTTAGTCTAGAGTCAGCAGTGAGAGTGTTAGGATTAAAAAAAAAATGAATACATTTGAGAAAGAGAGAATTAGGTTGAATCTTGTGATTATGGGAAAAACATTTGATTTTGAATGATGATTTTCTCGAGTTATCACTTCAACGGAAAATATTCTCACAGGGAACACTTGACAATATAATGAAAACTGATTCTCCCCCATTGGACTATTGTATGAAGCTTTTACGACGTGACTCAAATGCTTTTACTCAATTTATTTATATATTAATTGAAACAAAGCAGAATAACATCATGAATAACATACTTTTGAAAACAGAATAACATACTTTGAAAGGCAGAATAACATACTTTTGAAAACATTGCCTAGATTCTATGTAGATGGCTCACCCTTCGAAAGAGGTTATGTAACGCCACAGAGTTACTCCTCTCCCATCCCCCTCTGAATTTATCGAATGTAGGTCAGTTTCTTTTTAGCTGTGAGAGAGTTGACATTGGAAACCAAAAAATGTTCTATACATGCCCACCATGTATGTACACTCTTGGCAGCTGGTCATCATGTGAGAATTGTACAATTATTGATGACTATAATGAAAAGTGCAAATTATGCAATCCCTCTAAATTTCATAGAGGCTATGCTGTACAAATTAAAGACTGTAATTCATGTCTTAAAGAGATTTGTGACTCTCACCCTAGAGGGCACCTATGCTCAAATTGCCACTATGACAAACGTGATTAGTGGGAGAATACTTATCCCGGTATGATTGGAAAGAACCCCAAGCGTGATTTTAGTTTATTTCTACGAGATTGTTATCGTCGTGGTTTTAAATTATTTTGGGAGTAAGAATCAGGTCTACGATTCAACTGTTGGGGTAACAAGACAATTTGATTTCTACGTCATCGTTGTGACAACACTGCCTATTATGACTATAAACCTAGTGATTTTTATTTGGCAGTTACCGAATGTGATTCACCATTTGAAAACATTGTATGTGATATTGCTTCAAACAGACAAATTGAAACACGTGAATTTCACAATATGAATGCAAATAGAATCATTGACTATACAAACAGATACAACAAGAGTGAAGTTACATTGTACTGTAGAAAATATGACCCTGACTTTGCAGCCAATCAAGATAAATATACTGTGAATTCAAATGATCTACCAGCATTAGTGGTTCTCGACAGTTGCCTATACACCGAAGAAGAAGAAATCTAAAGTGCAGTATAAAGACATTGTTGTATGCATTTTTTCTTTATTAATAAACAAATTCACATACATTTTTAAAGCACTTTACTCGTAGGGCACTAAAATCAATATTATACAGGTCTGAGAGAATATTTTCCACCATAAAGTCGTTCAGACGTGGATTGTCTACATAAATGTTGAAAAACTGTTGTAAGTATAGTTGCGACATCTGAACACGAAATATAGTAGAGCATGGAAACCACAGTTTTTAGTCGTCAGATCCTGTACTCTCTTCCGATTTTGAATAATAGTTTTCCCACTGCTCTCAATATAGTTGCTGATGTATGGAGTGTAGAATGTATAGGGTAGGCCAAGAGGATCAAAAATTCGATCGTCTTCATTGTTTCAAAGATGCACAACCAATGACCGGTATTCACAGTCGACGGACTGCTATTAACAATAACTAGGATATTGTTTGCACTTTGAAATTTTCCAAGAAAGTACGAGGGTAGACAATAGGATCTGTATTTGGACTTGTAGGGGTCCATATTGAATACATTGATTATTTGACTGGTGTTCATGGTGCAAGATCTAGTAGAACACTGCCTTCGGGAGTGATTTCCCAACAGGTTTCAAATTGATTTAGTGAGATTAGTGCAATACTCTCAGGTAATGGGTCGGCAAATGTACACTCTAAACGCACACTCCCCGTTCGTACTATGTTCATATCTTGGGTGCCAGGCAGGTTAAGTACAATGATACCATGTGTTTTAGCGAACATTTCTTCGGTTATACCGTTTTCAAATAGTTGTGAATCATGATCTAGGGTTTGCATTGTTAACTCATACAATGTTCTATAGGACTTATCAAAAGATAGATTGTAGAGTGGTATTCCATTTACTTTGCAGGCAAGAGATGAAAGCCCAAACATCTCAAATTTATGTGGTCATCCAGTCCACGATCCAATTGCACTAGCGCTTTTTACAAATGCCAATGCGAATTTTGATGGAATTTTACCACTGATAAAGGATGAGTCAGTGAAGGTACGCGAGCCTGTGGCAATATGACGTTGATTGGTGATTGTATGAGGAACAAGTAGTTTAATATTATTTCCACTGGCTCTCCGTTTTTCCACTGCCAAAGCAACAGAACTCATAACCTGCTTTTTTCGTACATTTAGTATTGCCGGGGTGAGGGAGATAGTTACATCTGGATTGGCAGCAAGTTCTTTTCGTAAAATGAAATTAGATGGAGCAAGCGTCAATTTTATCGTTCAATAAATACTGCAATATACACAGTTATTCATATATTGACAAAATAAGTATCGTCTTTATGAAATGAGTTTAAATCATTTCGAATCCAGTTTCCCACCTGCAATTCCTTACATCATTCTTAGTCAAGAATTTTATTTTCAAGTTGAATATAATTATAGAACGCAACATTCACTACAGTTTGATTTTGAAATTGATAGCAGAAAGATCGTTTCTACAGCTGAATTGTAAGTTTGCAGATTTTTTTTCTTTTGCTGTTTTTAGATAAGATTTTCTTAACTTTTAAGGTTTATGTAAACTATGCATGTTTTTGACCCTTTTTAAATAAACCGCGTGCCGTCTTCAATTTTCGACTAAAGATGACAATTTTGGTACTATTCGATAGCTGAGACTTAGATTTATGAATTCACCGAGTTATATTTTTGAAATATGATTCAAATTTTTTTTTAGACAGAAAAATGCTTTTTAAAAACAGAGAATTTTGCGACTAATTTGAAGCTACTATTTTGACGGGATAGACAATGTATTTGTATCATATTGTTCATTAGCTTCAGATCTATGCAGTCACCGTGGCAGATTTCTTATATTACTTAGACGTTTCTGTAGAAAATAACGTAAACTTTCAAGAAAACGCAAAAAATGTTAAATTGTTACAAAATAGATGGACTTCGCTATTTCTCATTCAAAGAATAAAGGGCGGATCCTTTCGGAAGGCTGTTTGAAATGCATTTAAAGTGGGCGGCTACCGTTTTGTTTACCTGTCTAGAAACACCAATTTTACAATCAGACAAGACAAAAAGTTCTCGGCTAGGGTGGTTTGAATATTCTTCTCTGTGTATCGGACTGTGTGATTGATTATGGGAAATAAAAACGGAGGAAAGAAGCTGAAGCGAAACTCAGGACAGTTCAAAAAGTAAGTAATATTTTTTATTTGCATTTGTTCTGTTTCTATCTAATCTTGGATATCCAATTCGATGCATTTTCTTTATAGAACAAAAGGAGTTATTTCTTTTGGTATTATTTTGTTCAAAGTTGCTTACAAATCTCAATTTAATTTATTTATGTACGTTTCATTAATCTATGTACATTTGCTTCTAATCCACACTAAGTATGCAAATGAAAATGTAGCATGAAAAAGATAAAATTATCTCCATATTCGTTCATTTGACCGAATTACGGGTAAACTTTTGAAAGTTAGCTTGCGAAAAAATAAATATACTCATAAATTTGCCATTCGCGCTTTTTTCAAGCATTTTGTGAGCCCCGGGGGGGGGGGGTGAGGGGGGCGCCCCCGCCTAGCGTAAACTAAAGTAGTTTAATTTACTTAATTAACCCAAGTTTGCGTTAATTAAACTTTCTCCTAACGCAAGTTTATCGGATCAACCTATTTTGCCCCCCCCCTATTTTTTTTATGGGATCAACCTATTTTGCGCCCCCCCCCTAAAAAATCCTGGATCTGCCCCAGTTTCCAAGTAATAATCACAACAGTTACAATGGAACTAATGGCTAGACTGGCTACAGGTATAGTTGAAAAACTAATTTTGTAGGTATAGTTTTCTCCCTTGTTTTTCATCAACACTTGGTTCGTAATGTCAAACCAATGAAAGAAAAAGTAATATCTATAACTTTATTGTCACTTTCTTAACCCGATGAAAAATTTTTGGCTAAGATTTCAATACAATTACTAGATAAAATGTTATTTTAACAGACACTTCAAAATATGGGTAATAATGGAAGGAAACATCATACTCTGATTAATAAAAACAAACCGCAATTATTAAGTGACAATTTCTTAGTTATAGTTGTTTATATATGTTAGAATTCGTGGCCAGCGTGTACCCCCGCGGAAAATACCCCCCCCCCCCGGGGAAAATAAGGCTTTTCAAATTTGAGAATTTATTTGAGTTTTTTTCCGTAGAGGGGAGGAATGGTACTTGTGTATTATGCGCCACTCACTCAAGTTTACGCTGTGTAAAACTCGAGAACAAATCAGTTTCTTCGTTAGTTTCTTTCAGCTTAGCGCGAGACAAGACAAGGACAAGTGACATTATAGATGGGAAATATATAATTTGGGCTATATATTTGCACATAAGGGGGAGGGGGTAAAGAATTTGGACCGTTTTAAGTCAGAAAACAATTCTTACTTCATAATATGAAGAACAATTGTACCTAACTTATTTTGCATGCAGAT
>JAQQPU010003410.1:10533-26249 GCA_029168905.1 Artemia sp. Kazakhstan ARC1039 | reverse complement strand
GCAAAAATGTGGAATTTTGTATTTTTTTTTTTGCCAGAAGAAAGATCACGGATGCGTGTTTATTTGTTTTTTCTTTTTTTCCCAGGGGTGATAGTATCAACCCAGTGGTCCTAATCTATCGCCAGGTGGCTCATTCGAACGGAAATTAAAAGTTCTAGTGCCATTCTTAAGTGACCAAAAAAATTGGAAGGCAACTAGGCCCCCTCCCACGCTCTTGTCTTCCGGAAGGCACTCGATCAAAATTTCGAGAAAACCATTATATTCAACATAGTTGAAAAATCTAATAACTATGTCTTTGAGGATGATTTAGTCCCCACAGTCCCAGGGGGTAAGGCAATAAGTTGTGAGCTTTGCCCATTGTTTACATATAGTATATGATGTCGTGAAGTCTATAGACATATTCAGGGGGGATTTTTTCTGGTGGTGGGAGAGGGCCAGGGGAGGGGGTTACGTGGAAGGATCTTTCCATGGAAGAACGTTTCATGTGGTATGTGAATTTTCCATGAAGGGGGCGCCGGATTTCCCAGCATTATCTAAAAAACGTTCAGAAATTAAATAAAAAAACAAGTTTTTCAACTGACAGCAAGGAGCAACATTAAAACTTAAAACGAACAGAAATTATTACGTATATGAGGAGTCCCCCCCCCCTTATCAATATCTTGCTCTTTATGCTAAAGTTTTTTAGTACTTTGAAAACAGCCATTTATTCTAATTAAACGACCTTTGTGATTCAGGGGTAATTCTTAAAGAATTGAAAAAAAAATCCAAACTTTATTGTAGAGAATGAGGTATTGACGAGGGGATGAAACCCCTCAAAAAACGTAATAAGTTCTGATAGTTTTAAGTTTAAAAGGTAAAAGGTAAAAGGTAATTAGTTAGTTTAAAAGGTAATTAGTTAGTTTATAAGGTAATTAGTTAATAAAATGCCTCGAGTTACTCATTAAATACATTTTCTGATCTCATAAACGCTTTTGGCAAAGCAGTGTAAGACTTCAGTGCAAAGAAGGGGGGTATAGGAGGGGAGCAAACTCCCTCATGTACAAAATAATTTTTGTTCACCCTATATTCTAGCGATTCTTTCACTTCAATTTGATAAAACTAGTTTTCTTTTTCAATAAAGCTTCTGTTATAATATGGTCAAACATGAGGTTTGACCGCAGGACAATATTAGTATACAACACAGTACACCACAGTATACACCAGAGTATACTATATGATCAAACAAAAATAATTAATGCTTCTGTTGGAGTCTTAACAGTTTTTGAGAAGTTATATAAGTTAAACAAAAACTATCTATGGGGGGATTGTATCGATAGAGATTAAGAGGAATAAAGATTAAATCCAATTTATAATAATCATAGGCAGCACTTTAGTGCTCCCAAAGTAAAGAGCAATATGAGCACAAAGTATTTTTTCTTTGTATTTTCTGACCAAGGCACTTGATCGGTTCATTGTTTACCTGTTGATTGAGGAGTGGTCTACCCCCTATCACCTCTAAATCCGTCTAAAAGATTGAGGTGTAATCTTTTATTTACTGAACACCATATGCATTTCGAAGAATGCAGTATTGATTGATGCAAACATAATCAACAAAAATACAAAATACCGATATGCCAGTGCCCCTGATTGACTCCACTGGATATGGTATGATTTTTATTAGTTATGATATGTGGTCAAACCCAAAAACCTCAACATTTTATGACTTATCCCACAATTTTCTGTGTTCTCATAGGATTCATATATTTTTCTGTTTTCTTTTTCTGAATTTACCCTTCACTCCAAAATAGATTCCTGCCCATATGCGGGTTTACACTAATATTTTAATTCACAAGGCGTGGGTAAATTAGTGTAGTTTTAAAAAATTTTTAAGTTTTTAAATGCTTGAATATTGTCTTCAAATATTTATCTTTACAGCCTCGAAAAATATGTTCCAAAATGAAACATTCTTCAAGGGGGAAAAAATTTAAGTTTTTCGCCTATTTCCATGGTACTGTGAATGGATTGTGTTTCCAGATTTCCATAGGCTGGGAGGAGGGGCAGGCTGGCAAATGTTCAACTAAGGGAAGCATTTTTAAATTTTAGAAATATATATATTTTATTTTTGGGGTAGGCTGTCTTTTTACTCTGCAACTGTATCCTGGCCTTTCATCATGGTCGTATTTGTGTTACATTATGAGCATGTGCTTTTTTTAATTATTCAAAATCAGAGAGGAAAAAAGCCATTGCCTAAAATAATTACATTAGTGACTTGCAATTTAATTTTACTATTTTAATCGCTTTTTTTCTCAAAGCTTGTCCTTTCCTTATTACATTCAAACATTTATAAAAATAATGTCGCACAGAGCTTTTTACATGGAAATGGTAATTTATTTAGCCATCTGTTAAGTTTGTTGAAGCAATACTCTGAATTGAAAGAAAAAGTGTTGATTCAGCGATTGATTTTCTTATATTTGAAATGAGTATGTTTGGTCCCCTCCCCCTTGTCAATATCTTGCTCTTTACGCTAAAGTTTTTTAGCACTTTGAAAACAGCCATTTATTCTAATTAAACGACCTTTGTGATTCAGGGGTAATTCTTAAAGAATTGAAAAATAAATCCAAACTTTATTGTAGAGAATGAGGTATTGACGAGGGGATGAAACCCCTCAAAAAACGTAATAAGTTCTGTTAGTTTTAAGTTTTAATGTTGCTCCTTATTTTCAGTTGAAAAAACTTGAAAAACAGTCGAGGATTACGTTTTTTAACGTAATCCTCGTACAATAATACTCATTACTTTAATATAGAACTTCTCAAACTTTCCAGCCCCCCCCCTCCTATCTTCAGTCTAACCGTGGCTTCCCTCATAAAAATAATTTAATAGCCAGACATAAAAAAAAGAAAAAAAAATACAAGTGGTTTGTCGACAAAACAACGAACCTTTTATAGATACTGGCTCGTACTGATTGTTACTGTCTGTAAGTGATGTATAAATATGCTGAATTGTAAACACTATTAAGGACGCGATTATTTTTCCGCAAATTTCACACATCTTTTTATGTCCTACTAGTACACTGTTGATTTTCGAAATCCCGCCCCCGTATAAAGCCTTGGCATCCCCCCAGAGGGTCGTGCCCTACATTTTGAGAACCTCTGATATATTTATTTTGTATACCATAAAAGGATAGAACCTTCGTCAAAGCTCTTCTATCGGCTGAATCAAACACTTGCTCATAATCCATAAGACAAAAGGGGTCTGATGACTCAGGCATTTCCCAATTATTATTGCAAGAATGAAAATATGGTCGATGAATCTTCTCCCATTCCTAAAACCGCACTATTCTCTCCTTAAAACTTTATCTACAGCATCTCTAACTTTAAGTATCATTGTACCAATTAAATTGCTTCTGACAAAAAACTATTTAATGCCTCTATAAATACCACACTCACTCTTATAAACCTATTCTTATCACTAATTGTGGTTCCATTCATATCTTGAATTAGGACAAGTCCAGATTGACTGTTTTTTAACATTCAAATACAGTATTTTATCATTATGCCATCTGCCTTTCTCTTCCAGATCTTCAGAAATTGTGTCCGTGGCCTCCACTTCACATCTCCTTAGTTCATATTTTAATTCCTTCTCCACTTTCCTTCTATTCCTCTTATTTCCACACATACCTATCACTTAAACAGTCCTTGTAAAAGACCAGCCTCCTCTCTATTAAACTTAAAACATTTTCACTAATATTCCTAGTTGCGTTACTAACGTTCCTGCCTAAGACAGAAACTGCGACTCCACAAACTATTTTTCTAAAATTATTCCTTCAATCTTCTACATTTTCAAATCTTAGAATCTTCGGTATAGTATCACAGAATTTAATAAATGAAAATTTAGAGAGAAAAAATGAATATAATATGTAAGCGAAGCAGAGGAGAAAAAGCAACAAACTTTAAAAATGAAAATTTAATTATTTCGACTCCACGTCCGAATTAAGCTAGGTTAAACAGAACATATAAAACTAAAAAAAAAAAGAAAAACTTTCTTCTTTATATGTTGTGTTTAATTTATCGTAAATCATTTTTTTCCGTCGATAAAGGCTCCCGGACATGGAGTCGAAACATCCGGATTTTATTTTTATCAAACAGTTCGTGGTAACGAACTGCAAGATAGGAGCGATGCTGTTCGATAGTATTCGAAACTCTTTGAAACACAGTCTTGACAACAATAGATGGATCAAACAAATTGAATTTTGATGCTTATTCAAAATATGTAAAATTTATTAATATTAATGTTACTCATAAGAAATAACGAGCCTGACAAAGTTTGCTCTATTTCTGAAAAAAACAGAAAACACCCCCAAAACATCAAATGATCTTAATGAAAATCATACCATCAGATCCAACATATAAGAGAACCCTACTGTTGAGGTTTAAAGCTTCTATGCACAAAAATTTGGAATTCAACATTTTTTGTCAGAAGAAGGATCACAGATGCCTGTTTATTTGTTATTTGTTTGTTTGTTTGTTTTCCACAGGGGTGATCGTACCGAACCAGTGATCCTAGAAGATAGGGAGAGGGCTCATTCGATCGGGAATCAAAAGTTCTAGTACCCTTCTTAAGTGACCAAAAATATTAGAGGGCAACTGACCCCTCTCCTATATCCCTTTTTTCCTCAAAGTTATCCGATCAAAATTTAAAGACAGCTGTTTTTTCAGCATAGTCGAAAGACCTGATAACTATGTCTTTCAGGATGACTTGACCCCAACAGCCCCGGGGGAGGGCTGCAAGCTATGAATTTTGCCAATTGTTCACATATAGTATTGGTTATTGGGAAGTATTCAAATATGTTTTGGGGGAAGATTTTCTGCGGGGGAGGGATATTTTCTACGGGAAGAATTTTCCACTGGGAGGGAATTTTCCTGGGATGAACTTTCCAGAGAGAATTTTACAACATGGGAAGTTTGCGAGAATTCATATACAAAATTTACTCATTTTTCACAGGAAAAATTCTCCATGGGGAATTATCAACAGGAAAAATTCCCCGTGGGGAAATTTTCCACGGGAGAAACTTTCCATTAAAATGGAGGGATGGGGCCTGGGAATATTTTTATAGAGGGGTGATATCCGGTATAAATTGAAAAAAAGATCAGAAATTAAATAAAATCAACTGTTTTCAGATGAGAGTATACCAATGAGGATTTTTCAGACGGAATCGTGAGCAAGAAACCTTCTGGGGGGAACTTACAGTGAGGATGGAATTTTGCCGGGGTAATTTCTTGGCGGGGAGGGAGGGCATTTTACGTGGAGGAGCTTTCAATGGAGGAATTTCTCTTGGGGACATTTCCATGGAGAAGGTATAGGGAGTTTTTGGCATTATTTGAATAACGTTCAGAAACTAAATTAAAAAACAAGTTTTTCAATTGAAAGAAAGGAGCAACATTAAAACTTAAGACCGACAGAAATTATTCTGTATATGACAGGGCTGCCTCTTCCTCAATGCCCCACTATTTACGCTAAAGTTAGACCTTCTGTCCAAATTCTTAATGAAAGACTCTGAAACGCAAGGACCATTTAATTAGAATAACTAACTTTTTTAAAAGGGCTTTAAAACTTGAGCATGAAAAGAGAGGTAATGAAAAAGAGGCAGCCCCCTCATATATAGAATAATTTCTGTTTGTTTTAAACTTTAATGCTCCTCCTTACAATCAGTTGAAAACACTTTTTTTTTTTAATTTAGTACTATTGAGATTCTTTTGTTTTTGTTCCATTGCTTTCTTTTAAATATTATACATATTTTTTCTCTTTATATTTTCATTTGTTAAATTCTGTGAATGGAAAGGCACTGTGGTCTAAGAAACTATTTCGGTTTAGTATTCAGCTGTTCCTCGAAAGTTTGTCTCAAATTTCTATTCTAGTGTCTATCAACGTCATAATTTTCCGGGAGGTAGTTAACCATCGTAAATTTTCAGCTTTAAATTAACTCTAGACACTACTAGATGGTGATCTTCACTTTTGACATAAATAGCAGCGCTTCTATATGCCCTAGTATTTTGTATTGATCCTGCCAGTCTTCGGTTTACAATAAAATAATCAATAAGGTTAGCCGTCTAATCATCATGTGAATATCATGTTAAGTTATGGGCCATGATTATGTCCAAATTCTTTATTGGTTACAACTAGATTGTTATATCTGCATAATTGTATAATTGCAGCAGTCTCTAACCGTTACTATTTGGTTTTCGTACACTAAATTTACATCGGCTATGATACCATCTATCCCTATTTCTACCAGTATGGGCATTAAAATCCCCTAATAAAAATACCATGTTTCTACCTGGGATCCTGTCTAATTGTTTCTGTAGATGTAAGTAAAATTCATCTGAGTCATTGCTATATCCATCTATCGAATCTACAGGGGCATATATTGCTATGACCGATAGCTTTCACCTCATGGTCATAACATGACCAACTTGTATTTTATCACGAATACCCTCCCAACTTAAATAAGACAAACTAAACTATTTGTAATGAGCCCTATGACCCCTACTCCCTGCCTATGCACCCCATCCTTCCTATCTGAGTAAATGAATTTTATATCACCCAATTTCAAGCTTCCTGCCTCTGGGATATGATTTTCTGAGTCCTTATAAGTCCAGTTCAAAGCGTCTAAACTCGACAGTCAAAATATCAATACGATAGGTGTTTTTTAACGTTGTAACCTTCCAATTGGAAATTTATTTAAATTACTAAAAATACAATAGGCCCAGGAAAAGCAATAGTCTCAAATACCAGTGCAGGATGGGGACCAGCATATCTTCTCAGATTTACACCAAAGCGCTTAAGGCAGCTTAGAGCCAGACAGTGAGAAATCAGTAGGACTTCCAGTATGAAAGTAGGCTAATAAGAAAGTTATAGTTTCGCCAGCTATTATTTTGAGCGGTCTTGTTAGTTCAAGACTGTTTATACCAATTTCAAAGCAGTCATTTTTACACATGCGCGTTTTCCCAGATTTATGTTCAGCTACGCTTTTTAATCAGTCATACGATACGATAGAAAGTGAGTTAAAATTAGGTTACAAAAATTAGAGACAAAACGAAAGGTACAAACCGTTTGGACGTTGAACCTAAATCCATTATAAAGTTGGTGGAAACGGTGAGAGTTCAATCAAAAGGTTAGAAGCGCTGATGAGGATTCACTGCCTCCAATACGTTTTTTGAAGTCCATTGTCCTCCTATATTTGTTCAAAATGAGGAATTTCCCCTAGATATTTGCTAATTTTTTAGTCAGCAACGACTAATCGGTTCATTTTAAGCTTTATCATCTTCTAAGGATGTGCTTTTTCGACTAGGATCAGAAAAGTAAGCTAAGTTTGACTTGGAAAAAGAAAAATATTTTGGTTTTTTCACTAGCTTCGCGCTTTTCATAATGGAAAATAAGTTGTTTAGAGAGTTTATGATGCTTTATCTCTCCAATTGAATGAATTATCGGTATGGATAGAACCTTTCAGAAATATAAGGGAAAGATTAAAATTCTTCTATAGCAAAAAAACTGTCAAAGAATGTATTATATATAGGGCTGTCCTAATTAGTTTCTGAAGGCTAATAGCCAAATAACTTATGACTTTTGCTTTCTCTTATACTGTTTGATGTTGTTTCAGAAAAATAAATGATGCCGCAATGAAATCAAATGTCAAAAGTGAAATTGGCTCGCCCCGATACAGTCTAAACTGGGATGATTACTACCGTTTAGACGTGGTAAGTACCATTTAGAAGTCATTTTCGTATTTTACTATTTCCCTTATTCCACATATATCCCATTTTCATTGGTTTATTTCAATGTCTTTTCAAAATAATACTTCAGTTTTAATTATTTTTATCCTCCGCCTACAAAAAATATTCCACGGTTCCTTGGAGGCACTATTATTACTGGGCAATTCAAACCTGTTGTATCTTCCCTATACGTTAAATGAATAAAAGAAAAAATCGAATAAAAGTTGATATCAAGGTTAAACTTGGCGTCTCTACATCTGAAAACAAAATTAAAGGCAAGATAGATTCGGCATCTTTACGCGGAGTTTTAGGAAGCTCCATATTTTTCGTGAACGACACCCAAAATTGTTATTCTTCGCCCCCAAATGACAGCGTTTGGCTACTGATGAAATGAGGGAGTTGAGGCAAAAAACAAAATTATTATTTGTCACATGAGATCCCATTAACCGCACAAAAACTACCCAGTATGCTACTAGCGAAAGAAAAAAAAAATGGGTCCCATCCAATTTTTGGATGAAAATGAGGTTTTCTTTGATTTTTAGATAGGAGAACTGTAACTCCTCGGCTAAATGTTTCTGACATTTCGGCAATGCCGATGGTGCATTTTTTTTTGGTGTAGTATTATTTTCAATAGAAGTTTCAGACTCCTTTTCAGAATACATTTCTTATTCTGACTAAAAAAATCATGACAACCTGGCTCTTTGCCCAGGTTATTGAAGTGATTATAATTCTGTTATAATCTGATTAACCATAATTCATAGTAATCATTTTTATATTAATTATGACAGATATTTTTTGACGCCAGACAGTTTCTTTAAAAGCTGAAGATTTAATGTTCTGCTGCAATGGACCGTGGTTCGCTCTTTACCAAATCACAGCTACCATTTCAACTATTATTACTGTTTATGAGAGAAATACACGAGATTGGTGTGACAATGGTAAGTTATCAGAATTCATATGTGGCAGAACAAGGAAAAAAGTTAGTGTGTAGTACATAAAGATCCTTGAATGTTATACCGGTTAAATGTATTAAAGGTATTAGTGCAATGTACGAGAACAACATTGCTGCGGTTAAGATAGGAAATGAGATTACTAGCTGTTTTTGTTGGATTTTGTCCTAATGAACAGGGCAAAGGCTATGGGATCAAAGGCTCGGAATCAAAGGCTATTAGATTATGCGATATGAGTAAGACTATCCTAGATGTGAATGTTAGCAAAATAAATGATTTTGTTTAGGTTTTGACAGTTCAGGGTGCAATAACATGTTTGAAAATTGATGTTAAGACGATTATTTCGCTTAGATGGGGAATAGATGAATGTAAAGAGGTAATGTTGGGTAACTGAAGGTCGATCCAGTGGATAGCTTCTTTTACCTTGTTAGTATTATTAGTGCAGATGGTGGATGCAGTAAAGACATGGAAATTAAATAACCCAAGGCCCGGGGTGTTTTTTCACTGTTGATAAAAGTTAGAAAGAATAGAAAGGCAAGTTTGCGAAGAAAAATCAGGGTATTGGAAGCTCCAGTGACAACAGTGGTCAAGTATGGGTCTAAAACAAGAACACTTGGCAAGACACAGGAGAATTCGTTAGATATTATCCAGGAGAATTCTCTACGATTTTTTTTTTGGTTACCTGTTTGACTGACCCTTCTTCAAACACTAAACTGTACGAAAAATATGTTTCTACGCCATTTTTTAGGGCTGTAATGAGAGAAAGGTTGAAGCGGCTAGAACAAGTTTTGCAGGTTAAGTATGACCGATTGCCAAAAACCATCCTTTTGAAAATCCGTAGAGGGTCAAAGGAAAAGCAGGATGTCCCCAAATATTGTGGCTAGAGGTCGTAAGAAAGGATTTAAAGGACATTGGAACTTCTTGGGGGGGTGTAAAAAGAGTAGGTTTGAATAGATTATGAAGAAGAAGAAGCGTGCACAGCTTCGTTTCCCTCAGACTGCTTGGTGTTGCAATAAGTTGTTCTTTGTAGTAGTAGTAGTAAATACAAGTCTTATATCTTGAGCTATGCTTTAAAATTATTCTTAATCCAAAATGTGTACTAATGGTATTAAGATCGAATAGAATAGAATTTATTGACACAAAAGCCCAAAGGGCCGTGGTCACAAAAACAAAGACCCTTTCAAACAAACATAAATTGGCACAAAACTATAATCTAGGCTACTGAAATATCACCCTCACCCCTAATCTTTAAAAAACCTTTCTCTATGCTCTATACCCATCGTCAGGAACTTTCCGAATCTCTTTATACCTCCCATATCTTTCCTTGCTAGTAAATTTATTATCTCATCTCTTTCCCAAGCCTAAACCCCAAACAATTCTTTCCTTAAATCTATTAATTCCCTACACTTCCCCACAAAATGAATCTGATCTTTCCTCTTTTCCGCACATGGGACAGAAGTAAGGACCAGATATTTGCTATTTTTAATTTTCAACTAGCCGTCACCAAATTCTTTATTCGTGTGTATTTATTTTGTATGAGTGAAAGTACTGGATAAATTTTTCCCTTAGGATGCCTTGCTTAATGAACATGAAATTAAAGCCAAATCAAAATACTTTTTTTTTCAGATCTACGAATTCTTTTATTCTCTTGCTGCAGATTTTCCAAATCTTATTGAAGTCGAAACTATTGGCACTAGCTACGAAGGAAGAGATATCATTATGGCCAAGGTATCATCTGGAGGAGGTGGAACAAAGCCAGCTATGTTTGTCGATGGAAGTACGTCTTTTATTTTTTTTGAATATATTAAACAGCATTAATGAGCCAGATTGTGACCTTTGCAATCCATTGGTAACTAAACCCTCAGAATCCTTTGGAAAATACTAAAGTTTATGTGGCACACTCCAAACATTCGTAAGATTCTCGTGACTCCTTATTTCCGGTCATCGTCGTACCTCGACGTCAGCAAATTATTCAGTAGCGTTAAATTTACAGGAATGCATTTGTTAGCTCCTCGATGCTCAGCAGGCACGTATGCACGCATTTATTTCGGGAACGGTAAACTATTTTGGGAGGGGGGTAATTGAAAAATGAAACGAATGTATCGAATATATTAGACATTACAATACATTAAAAAGTAGCTAAGACCTGGTTTTCTAGAAAACACATAAAATTAACCACTTCTTGTATTTAAAGGTTCTCGTAAAGGCTCCGAATAAATTTGTGAATGAAGCAACTAGTATATTTAGAAAGAGAATGAAAAGGTACATCAAGTGATGTTGTAACTTTCTACCCAGCAAAGTAATGTAAAAACTTAAATTTTTTTACAGATTTTGTTGTTTGGGTTATTTTTGTGCTTGCTTCTAATCAACATCGATTCGTAATGAGTAGTGTGTATTCTATATATACGAAACCTTCAAGCCTGGGGCATGAATATACAGTGCAGTTTCAACGGTACATGCCTTACCACTGGCAGGCATCTAGTACTACAGACGGTACATGCCTTACCAGACAGGTTTCTGATTACTCTTGACGAGGTGATCGTGGTACTTAGCCTGGCTGTACTTCTTGGCTGTGTTCTGTATAATACATAACTATCCTTTTAACAGTGTTGCCAATATAAAATGTGGGGATATGCTAAAAAGTTGAAACTAATAGAGTCATAGGGGCCAAGATGACCTTATGCCTTGACCTAGCTTTACTCCTCAACTGTGTTCTGTATAATACACATGTACTATTTGAGTAGTGTTATCAATATAAAATATGCCTTAGCATTGGGGTATACTAAAAAGTTGAAACTAATAAAGATGTAGATGGCAGGAAAAGAATTTTAATAGAGAAATTCAGAACAATCCTTAGATATCCTTAGAAATCAACTAGTGAGATGATTATGGGTTTGAACCATCAAGGACCGCAACCCCCAATGACCCTAACCACCAAGGACGTTAACCTCCAAGGGTCCCCTATCCCCAACCTCCAAGGGGCCCCTTCCTCCAACATTTTGGACCCCTTCCCTCATTTTTTATACTTTTTTTGAAGTTTTTTTTTAACTTTTTTATTATTTTTTTCATTGGAATTTTTTCAACTTTTTTTTACATGTCTTAGAATGACATAAAACATACTCAAAACAGAAGAAACTCACATTTAATATTTGAATGTGAATGATATAAAAATGTTAGTCGTGATTTTTACTATTAGAAAAATAATGACTGTAATATTACTTTTTTTTACTGATTTTTTTGGACTTAGAAATTATTCAACTTTTTTTCAATTACGTATCTTAAAATGACATGAAATATGATTGCGGCTGTACCAATCGTACTCTGTGCTTGTTCATAGACACAAAACGGCTTTCTCAGTGGTACTCTATGGTAAATTATTTACACTATGCTGCTTTACCATTTGAGAACTAAAGTTACATCAATCAACAACACAGTATATTTTAACATGGGCCAAAGTGTTGAGTTAGAAATATCTTTTTATTGTGAGTGTGCTATTTGTAATAGCCACTATCATGACTTCAGTAATTCATGTGAGAGTAATGCAGCAAATATAGAAATCATGGAATATGAAATAGAAGACGACAATCTGCAAGAAATGAGAAGAAGAATATTTGATGAAATGGTGAGAAAAAGAGTAGGCTCATCAGTTTCTGCAGTGGAAGAGAGTGAACAATATCACAAGAAACAATACAAACAAAGGACATCCTCTCCATTACAAGGAAGATCAGGATCACAAGGAAGCTCTCACAAAAGGAGGCTCGATACGACAGAAAAGAAAGATCTAAAGATGAGACATAGACAAGATGGATATCTCTACAGAGGGCGCTATCAAGAGAGAACATGGTGAACTATTTTATGAAACAGATTCAAAATGTCCAAAGTTGTTCATTGATATTAATAATGTATAATAATATATTTTTTGTATTAATATTCTACATGTCATTATTTCATTAAAAATATATTATGCATTACATTGTTATGTGTTCATTATTTTTAGAGTATGCTAGCATATCAAACATTTAGAATGTCTATTAAAACATCGGAGATGTAAGAAAAGGAATTTGCATACATCATATGTCAGATAGATAGGTTAGTATAGAGAAAATCTAAGTCCAGAATGAATAAATTCTTCATCAACATCTTTTGTCGCATAGGTCAGGATAAAATTGATAAAATATAAGTATCAGAGCGATTAGATTTTTTATCAATATCCTGTGCCGGATATGTCGGTTAACATTATCAAAACCTAAGTGTCAGAGTGATAAAATTTTGTATCAACATCTATTATCAGATACATGGGATAAAATTGACAAAATCTAAGTATCAGAGTGAATAAATTTTTTCTATCAACATCTTTGTCAGATAAATCGGATAAAATTGACTAAATCTATGTATCAGAGTGAATAAATTTGCTATCATCGTCTTTTGTCACATATGCTTGATAAAATTGAAAAAATCTGACTATCAGAGTGAATAAATTCTTTTTCAACGTCTTTTGTCAGATTTTCTTGATAAAATTGAGAAAATCTAAGTTTAAGAGTGAATAAATTCTTTATCAATGTCTTTTGACGGATACGTTTGATAACACTGACAAAATTGAAGTATCGGAGTGAGCAAATTCTTTATTAACATTCTTTATCGATATTATTTGTCGGATACGTCGGATAACATTGACATAATTTATGTATTAGAATGAATAAATTCTTTATCAACATTATTTGTCGGATAGGTCGTGATAAAATTGATAAAATCTAAGTATCAGAGCGAATAAATTCTTTATCATCATCCTTTGCTGGATATGTCGGTTAACATTATCAAGACCTAAGTATCATAGTGATTAAATTCTGTATCAACATCTATTATCAGATACATGGGATCATGGGCGTAGGCAGCATATTGTCTAGGCAGGGCAGTCGATAGTGTGATGGAGAGCCTTTTATCAACTAATTTTCCAACCATCTGCTTTTTCAGCCATATCTAATGTAAATTTGAAGGTCTGGGGGGGGGCAGCTTCTCCCCTGCCACTCCTTCTCTACGCCCTTGATGGGATAACATTGAGAAAATCCAAGTGCCAGAGTGAATAATTTTTTTCTATCAACTTCTTTGTAAAATACATCGGATAAAATTGACAAAACCTAAGTATTAGATTGAATAAATTCTTTATCAACATCTCTGGTCGGATACGTCAGATAACAGTGATAAATTTATGTATCAGAGTGAATAAATTCTTTATCAACTTCTTTAGTCTGATACATCAGATAACATTCACAAAATCTAAGTATCAGAGCGAATAAATTCTTTATCATCGTCTTTTGTCAGATATGCTTGATAAATTTGAGAAAATCTAAGTATCAGAGTGATTAAATTCTTTATCAATGTCTTTTGACAGATATGATTGATAACACTGACCAAAAATAAGTATCATAGTGAATAAATTCTATATCAACTTCATTTGTCATATACATCAGATAACATTCACAAAATCTAAGTATCAGAGTGAATAAATATTTTATCATATCATAGTGAATAAATTTTTTATCCGCTTCATTTTTCGGATACATCAGATAACATTCACAAAATCTAAGTATCAGAGTGAATAAATTCCTTATCAATATCGTTTGATATATACTTTTGATAACACTGATAAAATTTAAGTATCACAGTGAACAAATTCTTCATTAACATTCTTTATCGATGTCATTTGTCGAATAAGTCAGATAACATTGACAAAATCTATGTATTATAGTGAATAAATTCTTTATCAACATGTTTTGTCGGATAGGTCGGGATAAAATTGATAGAATCTAAGTATCTGAGCGAATAAATTCTTTATCAATATCATTTGACAGATACGTTTGATAGTATCAGATTGAATGAATTCTTTATCATCGTCTTTTCTCAGATGTGACTGATAAAATTGAGCAAATCTAAGCATCAGAGTGAATAAATTCCTTATCAATGTCCTTTGACAGATATGTTTGATAACATTGACCAAATCTAAGTATCATAGTGAAAAAATTCTTTATCAACTTCTTCTGTTGGATACATCAGGTAACATTCACAAAATCTAAGTATCAGAGTGAATAAATTCTTTATCATCGTCATTTGTCAGATATGCTTGACAAAATTGAGAAAATCTTAGTATCAGAGTGAATAAATTCTTTATCAATGTCCTTTGACAGATACGTTTGATAACGGTGACAAAATTTAAGTATCAAAGTGAAAAAATTCTTTGCTAACATTCTTTATCGATATCTTTTGTCGGATACGTAGGATAACATTGACAAAATACATGTATTAGAATAAATAAATTCTTTATCATCATCCTTTTGTCGGATACGTAGGATAAAATTTAGAAATTGAGAAATTAAGAAATTGAGTGAATAAATTCTTTATCAGCATCATTTGCTGGATAGGTCGATTAACATTATCAAAATCTATGTATCAGAGTGATTAAATTCTTTTATCAACTTCCTTTGACGGTTACATCAGATAACATTCACAAAATCTAATTATCAGAGTGAATAAATTCTTTATCATCGTCTTTAGTCAGATACGCTTGATAAAACTGAGAAAATCTAAGCATCAGAGTGAACAAATTCTTTATCAATGTCCTTTGACGGGTACATTTGATAACATTGTCAAAATATAAGTATCAGAATGAACACATTCTTTATTAACATTCTTTATCAACATCATTTTTCGGATGCGTCGGATAAAATTGACAAAATCTAAGTATAAGAATGAATAAATTCGGTGTCAACATCTATTATCAGATACATGGGATAACATAAACAAAATCTAGGTGTCAGAATTAATAAATTTGTTCTATCAACATCTTTGTCAGATACATCGGATAAAATTGACAAAATCTAAGTATCAGATTGAATAAATTCCTTATCAACATCTCTTGTCGGATACGTCGGATAACATTGTCAAAATCTAAGCATCAGAGTGAATAAATTCTTTATCAACTTCTTTAGTCTGATACATCAGATAACATTCACAAAGTCTAAGT
>JAQQPU010003410.1:0-10523 GCA_029168905.1 Artemia sp. Kazakhstan ARC1039 | reverse complement strand
CAACTTCTTTAGTCTGATACATCAGATAACATTCACAAAGTCTAAGTATCAGAGCGAATAAATTCTTTATCATCGTCTTTTGTCTTATATGCTTGATAAAATTGAGAAAATCTAAGTATCAGAGTGATTAAATTCTTTATCAATGTCTTTTGATATATATGACTGATAACACTGACCAAATATAAGTATCATATTGAATAAATTCTTTATCAACTTCATTTGTCGGATACATCAGATAACATTCAAAAAATCTAAGTATCAGAAGGATAAATACTTTATCATATCATAGTGAATACATTCTTTATCAGCTTCTTTTGTCGGATACATCAGATAATATTCACGAAATCTAAGTATCAGAGTGAATAAATTCTTCATCAATGTCTTTTGACAGATACCTTTGATACCACTGATAAAATTGAAGTATCAGAGTGAACAAATTCTCCATTAACATTCTTTATCGATATCATTTGTCAGATACGCTTGATAAAACTGGGAAATCTAAGCATCAGAGTGAACAAATTCTTTATCAATGTCCTTTGACGGGTACGTTTGATAACATTCTCAAAATCTAAGCATCAGTGTAAACATATTCTTTATTAACATTCTTTATCAACATCATTTGTCGGATGCGATGAATAAACTTGTTCTATCAACATCTTTGTCAGATTCATCAGATAAAGTTGACAAAATCTAAGTATCAGATTGAATAAATTCCATATCAACATCTCTTGTCGGATACGTCGGATAACATTGTCAAAATCTATGCATCAGAGTGAATAAATTCTTTAACAACTTCTTTAGTCTGATACATCGGATAACGTACACAAAATCTATGTGTCAGAGTGAATAAATTCTTTATCATTGTCTTTTGTCAGATATGCTTGATAAAATTGAGAAAATCTAAGCATTAGAGTGATTAAATTTTTTATCAATGTCTTTTGATAGATATGATTAATAACACTGACCAAATATAAATATCATAGTGAATAAATTCTTTATCAACTTCATTTGTCGGATACATCAGATAACATTCACAAAGTCTAAGTATCAGAGTGAATAAATACTTTTTCATATCATAGTGAATAAATTCTTTATCAGCTTCTTTTGTCAGATACATCAAATAATATTCACGAAATCTAAGTATCAGAGTGAATAAATTCTTCATCATCGTCCTTTGTCAGATATGGCTGATAAAATTGAGAAAATCTAAGTATCAGAGTGAATAAATTCTTTGTCAATGTCTTTTGACATATACTTTTGATACCACTGATAAAATTTAATTATCAGAGTGAACAAATTCTTCATTAACATTCTTTATCGATATCATTTGTCGGATACGTCTGATAACATTGACAAAATATATGTATTAGAATTAATAAATTCTTTATCAACATCTTTTGTTGGATAGGTTGGGATTAAATTAATAAAATCTAAGTATCAGAGTGAATAAATTCTTTATCAATATCATTTGACAAATACGTTTGATTGTATCAGAGTGAATAAATTCTTTATCGTCATCTTTTCTCAGATATGATTGATAAAGAATTTATTCACCCTGATGCTTAGATTTTCTCAATTTTATCAATCATATCTGTGAAAAGACGACGATAAAGAATATATTCTTTATTCTTAAAGAATTTATTATAATTTAGAGGGCTCTAGGGGGGTCGTCAACCTTAAAGACATAATTTCCAGACCTTTCAACTACGTTGAACAAAATGGCTATATAAAAAATTTGATTGGATGTGCTTGAGGAAACGGTCGGCGAATCAAATGAACTGTTTTTAAAGTTTTTTTGACAACAAATGGCCAAGGGTCGAAATTTATACAGGGGGCACATAACACATAAATAGAATCGGTGATCGTATAAACTTCGGTTGGGGATCATTGGAATGATGATCAAAATTTCCAGTCCCCTTTTTAACATTCAGAGTTATCGGAGGGTGGATACCCCCCCCACGCCTAATCAAAATTTTGAGATAGCCATATTGTTCAGTATAGTTTCAAGGTCTGGAAAGTATGTCTTTAAAAACCCCCATACTTTGTCAAGACAGGAACATAATTCGCACTTTACTGAAAAAAATTAAATGGCTGCGGATTTTCAGTTTAGATTTCATACACTGATATATATATTCCTTAAATTTTCAATAGCTCTTAATTTATTAAAGTTAAAAATGTTAAAAAAATTAAAACATATTTTGTTTATTTAAATCATACAATAAATAACCGAGTCAAACTCAAAACGAGCAAAAATTAACATGAGTAGGGCTGGCAAACCCCATACCTTCTCAAGACCAGAACATAACTTGCGCTTTACTGAAGACAAAATATATTTAAGATGTTTTCACTTTGTTTTTACTTGTTTTAAATGTTTTTACTAGGTATTAATTAAATAAACTTTTTCCACAAAATAAGGTTTTCAAAGAAAAGTAAAGAACTCCATTAAACAAAACTGAGCAAAAACAAAATCAAATAATCTACGAAGCGTAAAGCTACCGCAAATCAGCGATGATAAATAAATGAAACCCAAAACGAACAGAAATTACAATAAATAAACGAGTCAAAGTCAAAACGAGCAGAAATTAACATAAGTTGGGCTCGAAACCCCTATGCCATCCCAAGGCCAGAACATAATTTGCACTTTACTGAAAAAAATATCAATGTTCTTACTTTTGTAACTTTAATAAATCAAATAATAACATTTTGATTACTAAAAATCAGTATATGTATATTAAACTGACAATGCAGATTTATTTGTATTTTTTTGCAGTAAAGTGCAAATTATGTTCTGGCCTTTGGAAGGCATAGGGGTTTTGAGCCCAAATTGTGTTAATTTCTGCTCGTTTTGAGTTTGACTCAGTTGTTTATGGTAATTTCTGTTCGTTTTTGGGTTTAATTTATTTTTCATTGCTGATTTAAGGTTGTTTCACGCTTAGTAGATTATTTGATTAATTTTTGCTCATTTTTTGTTTAATGGAGTCCTTTACTTTTCTTTGAAAAACTTATTTTGTGGAAAAAGTTTTTTTAATTAATTTCTGTTCGTTTTATATTGACATAGTCTATTCAGGGAAGAAGAAAATAATACTTTAAATATGTTCGTTTTTTTTAAGACTTTATAGTTTGGTCTGCTATTTGTATGCTGGAGAAAAATTTTCAGCTATTTTTAACAACATACACACTTTTAAAAATCTGGACACAAATAGTATTGTTTATTTTCGTTTCATATCCTCCTCTAGTTGATCTAAAACGGAAAACTTGATACTATTCGCAAAAAAATCTGCTTGCTTTCTTTGATAGGTTGGATACAGTTACGCTATTTTCACTTGGTTAAATTTTAAGAGCAGAAGTAGCCCCGAAAGTTTGTACATAATACCCTCAGTCGTTCTTGGGATACTGCTGAGAAGCCTTATTGGGAATTAGCATTAACACAGTGCGTTTTGATTTAATCTTAAGAAAACATCTAGTTTTTAAACATAAAGGCAAATGGGAGAGTGGGCGTGAGATGGGGATTAGTTGCCCTCCAATCACTTTCGAATATTAAAAAGGGCATCAGCCCTTTCTATTTTCAATCAAATGAGCCCTTTTCGAAGTTCCTACGACAACTCCTTCGATACGAAGTGCCCTGGTCTAAACAACAACAACAACAACAAAAAAAATAATAATAATAATACATTATACCCATATCGATCTTTACTATAAAAATTTCAAGCCTTCCAGTCACTTTCGACTATTAAAAAGGGCACTTGGCCTTTCGATTTTCAATCGAATGAGTCCTTTTTGAGTTTCTACGATAACGCTTTCTATAAACACCTTATATTGCCCCAGGGCATAAATTAAAACCCTTACCCTAAGAGCTGTGAGGGTGGTTGTCATCCTCTAAGACATAATTTCCAAAACTTTCAACAACGTTAAACAAAATGGCAATCTCAAAATTTTGATTGGATGTGTTTGGGAAAATGGTTAGTCCCATCACTCTCCCATCACTTTTGACTGTTAAAAAAGGCACTAGCCCTTTCAATTTCCAATCAAATGAGCCTTTTGAAGTTTCTACGACAAAGCTTTCAATTAAAACCTTATATACCCCCAGGGCATAACTTACAACCCTTGCCCTGAGGGCTAAGGGGGGGGGGGCTGTCACCCTCAAAGGCCCAATTTCCAGAACTTTCTACTACGTTGAACACAATGGCTATCTGAAAACTTTCATTGGATGTGTTTAGGCGAATGGTGCGCGTTAGAGGGTGGTTAGTTACCCTCCAATCACTTTCGACTATTAAAAAGGGTACTAGCCCTCTCAATTTCCAATTGAACGAGGCCCTTTTGAAGTTTTTACGACAACTCTAATTATAAAAACCTTATTTGCCCCCAGGTCATAACTTACAACCTTTGCCCTGGAGGCTCTGGGGGGTTTGTCATCCTTAAATACATAATTTCCAGAACTTTTAACTGCGTTGAACAAAATGACTATCTCTAAACTTTGATTGAATTTGTATGGGGAAATGGTGGACGTGGGAGGGGGGAGGGGTCAATTACTCTCCACTCACTTTTGACTATTAAAAGGGCAATTTCAATTTCCAAACAAATGAGCCTTTTTTGATATTTTTGCAACAACTTTCTATATAAACCTTATATGCCCCCAGGGCGTAACTTACAACCCTTGCACTGAGGGTTCTGAAGGGGTTACCATCCTAAAAGACCTAATTTCCAGAACTTTCGACTACGTTGAATAAAATGGATATCTTAAAATTTCGATTGGATGTGTTTGAGGAAAAGGTGGGCGTGAGAGGGGGGTTAGTTGCCCTTGAATCACTTTCGACTATTAAAAGGGCACCAACCCCTTCAATTACCAATTGAATGAGCCCTTTTTGATTTTTTTTACAACATCGCTTTCTATAAAAACCTTACATGCCCCCAGGGCAAAACTTACAACCCTTGCCCTGAGGTGTGGGGGAAGGGATTTTCATCCTTAAAGACCTAATTTCCAAAACTTTCAACTACGTTGAATAAAATGGCTATCTAAAAATTTTGATTGGATGTGTTAAGGGAAAAGGTGGGCGTGAAAGGGGGGTTAGTTGCCATCAAATCTCGTTTGAATATTAAAAAGGGCACTAGCCCTTTGAATTTGCAATTGGAAGATCTCTTTTTCAAGTTTCTACGACAAAGATTTCAATAAAAACTTATATGCCCCCAGGGCATAACTTATAGCCCTTGCCCTGAAGACTGTGGGGGGGTTGTCCTGCTCAAAGGTATAATTTCCTGGACTTTAAATTGCGTGAAACAAAATGGCTATCTAAAATTTTTTATTGGATTTGTTTGGTGAAAAGGTGGGCGTGAGAAGGGGGTTAGTTGCCCTCGAATCACTTTCGACTATTAGAAAGGGCACTAGCCCTTTGAATTTCCAATCGATTGAGCTGTTTTTCAAGTTTATACAACAAAGATTTCTATAAAAACCTTATATGCACCCAGGTCATAACTTGTAACCCTTGCCCTGAAGACTGTGGGGGAAGTGTCCTGCTTAAAGGTATAATTTCCTGAGCTTTAAACTGCGTGGAACTAAATGGCTATCTCAAAAGTTTGATTGGATATGTTTGGGGAAATGGTGGGCGTGGAAGGGGTGTTAGTTGCCTTCCAATCACTTTTGACTGTTAACAAGGGCACCTGCCATTTTAATTTCCAATCAAATGAACCCTTTTTGAATTTTATACGAAAATGCGTTCTATAAAAACCTTATATGCTCCCAGGGCATAATTTACAACCCTAGCCCTGAGGGCTGTGAGGGAGTTCCCTCCTCAAAAACATAATTTCTATCTGGAAATCCACTACGCTGAACGAAATGGCTATTTAAAAATTTTGATTGGATGTGTTTGGGGAAAAGGTGGGCGTGAGAGGGGGGTTAGTTGCCCTCAAATCACTTTTGACTGTTAAAAAGGGCCCTAGACCTTTGAATTTCCAATCGAATGAGCCCTTTTTGAAGTTTCTACGACAAAGATTTCAATAAAAACTTATACACCATCGGGGCATAACCTATAACCCTTGCCCTGAAGGCTGTGGGAGGAGTGTCCTGCTCAAATATATAATTTCATGAACTTTAAACTACTTGGAACAAAATGGTTATCTCAATATTTTGATTGGATGTGTTTGGGGAAATGGTGGGCGTGGAAGGGGTGTTAGTTGCATTCCAATTACTTTCGACTATTGAAAAGGGCACTAGCCATTTCAATTTCCAATCGAATGAGCCTTTTTTGAAATTTCTACGACAACACGTTCTATAAAAACCTTATATGCCACCAGAGCATAACTCACAACCCTTGCCCTGAGGGCTATTGGGGGTTGTCATCATCAAAGACATAATTTCCAGAACTTAAAACTGCGTTGAATAAAATGGACATCTCAAAATTTTGATTGGATGTGTTTGAGGAAAAGGTGGGCGTGAGAGGGGGGTTAGTTGCCCTCCAATCACTTTCGACTGTTATAAAGGGCACTAGCCCTTTGCATTTTCAATCGAATGAGCCTTTTTTGAAGTTTCTACGACACCGCATTCTATAGAAACCTTATATGCCCCCAGGGCATAACTCACAACCCTTGCCCTGAAGGCTGTGGGGGAGTCTCCTCCTCAAAAAAATAGTTTCTTTCTTGAAATCAACTACGCTGAACAAAATGGCTATCTCAAAATTTTGACTGGATGTGTTTCGGGAAATGGTGGCTGTAGAAGGAGTGTTAGTTGCCTTCCAATTACTTTTGACTATTAAAAAGGGCTCAAGCCACTCCAATTTCCAATTGAATGAGACCTTTTCGAAGTTTCTACGACAAGTTCTTCGATAAGAAGTGCCCTGCTCTAAAGGAAAAAAAATAATAAATAATACATTGTGTCAACATCGTTCTTATATGCCCTCAGGGCATAACTTAAAACCCTTGCCCTGAGAATTGTGGGGGGGGTGTCCTCCTCAAAAAAATATTTTCTATCTGGAAATCAACTATGCGGAACAAAATGGCTATTTCAAAATTTTGATTGGATGTGTTTGGGGAATGATGGGCGTGGGGGGGGGGGTAGTTGCCCTCCAATCACTTTTGACTATGAAAAAGGCACTAGCCATTCCAATATCCAATCGAATGAGCCCTTTTTGAAGTTTTAACGACAACTCCTTCGATACGAAGTGCCCGGGTATGGAAAAAAATAATACATTGTGCCAACATCGTTCTTTACTTAGGTAGCGCTATTGCGCTGCCTATGATATTAAGGGGGAATTCTCCCCTCTTGTACTTCAATTACAGCGCGAGTGCCTGTTGCCGTTTTTAAGAGTAACAAAAGATTGGAGGGCAAGCAGCCCTTCTCTCAAGCCAATTCATTATCCATACGCATTCAGTCAAAATTTTGAGATAGTCATTTTGTTCATCATAGTAGAACGGCCCAGCAGCAGTAGGGCTTATAACCCCTATGCCTTCTCAAGACCAGGACCCGATTTGCGCTTTAATGAAAAAATAAAACAATAACAAAAAAGAACAGACAAATGACCGTTGATTGTCTGTTAAATTGACATTTACTGACATTTCTTCTTTGAGTTCTTGATAATTTTTCATTAATGAAACTAAGTAAGGTGAAAACATTTCAAACGTATTGTGTTTTATATAAAGCGCAAATTTTGTCCCGGTCTTAGAAGGCATAGGGGTTATCAGCCCTACTCATGTCAATTTTTGCTCGTTTTGAGTTTGACTCGGCTATCTATTGTAATTTCTGTTCGTTTTAATTTTCATTTATTTATTGATAGTGATTTGTGGTAGTTTTACTCTTGGAAGATTATTTGACTTTTTTTTGCTCACTTTTGGCTTAATGAAGCTCTTTACTTTTCTTTGAAAACTTTTCTTGCGGAAAAAGTTTTTAAATTAATAGTAAAGAAAAACCATGTTGTCACCACTTGTGACCAAGCCATCTTCATAGTAATAACCATATATGACGTCATTCGTGTGTATCATTATCATGCATATGAAGATGCTTTTTTTTTAATTAGCTTGTGGTATATTAAATTTTCTTAAAATTAAGTGTTTTTATTATAAGAAGCACGCAGATATAGTGATTTTCTTACAAATGAGCCCTTAAGAAACTCTATGGTGTTTCAGCGCCCCACTAGCGGTGACTAACAAAAGCAGTGGAATAAAAAAAGGAGACATATTCATGCATATCATTAGAAAATGTGATTTCCACTGTTGGCCAAGGTGGGGAACTGTAATTCTCCTGAATGGGGCTTTCAGCCATGGCAATCCAAGCGCGTCATTTTTCTTTTCGAATCCGGCACCATTATTTTGTGGTTTCAGCAAGGCGGTATCCAGGGGGGGGGGTTACCTGGTTTGACCCCTCCCCCGAAATTTTTGACCGAGTCGAAAATTAGTCTAAAAATTACCTCTAAAGACAAAACCTTACCAGAAAAAAGATTCCATAAAAAAAAATCGGGAAAAAAATCGGGTAACCCCCCCCCCCCCCGAACAAAAATCCTGGATACCTGCTTGGGTTTAAGGCTATTTTTTGAATTTCCCGTAAATTTATTTTCGTAAAGAACTTTATCAATAAGATTAATCAAAATAACAGTCACCATTCCTTAATCAGATTCAAATGGTGATTCTTCTTCACTTTACAACTTTGTTTTCCAAAAATTGTTTCTCAATTTTTTTTTTTTTGTTATTATGGGCTAGAGTTTGTTATTTACTATATTAATCCTAAGAGGACAACCATTATTAGGTTGTAAGACTCTTGTAAATGTAAAACTCTTGCATTAAGGGTGAAATTCCTGAATGAAACTTATCGAAATGGATTTCTAGCCCAAATAAGGCTTATGGAAGGTATTTTCAACCTCCTACATCCACCCCTTTTCTGCTTGTGAGGCTTTGGAGATTCTTTTGATGACAAGTATGTTGCAATTGATTGTGATCTGAAATGAGGATAATAAGAGATCATTGATCTAAAGAGTCCAAATGTTTTGAGATGGGGCAATGCGGGATTGTTGCAGATGAAAAGGGTAAAAATAATAGAAGTTACTATTTATCGGCACAGTATTTAAATTTTTCCTGGAAGGGTAGATAGTCTACTTCGGACTTATCTTGACAGGGAAGATGTGATTCTTTTATCTTTTCTTGTCTTTTCTTGGGAAGTATGATGATTCTTTTTTGTTGTTACTAAGACCGCTTGTTTTGGACTACGATAAAGACGATATAAGTACACATCTATAGCCTTCACATGCATCTTGAAGGGCTTATTTAAGATGAAAATATTATGAACATCCAATTTCTTGGAACGGCTGAAACCATGGAGCTCAGTACTTAAAAATACCTCTTTGTCCCTAATTTGTGCTGAACATGCATTTCTGAAAGGATCAATCGCTTAATTTAAGAACTTCCATTTTCATATTAGCATACTAAATTATGACACTTTTATTCAAAGGCTAAGCTGCAATTTAATTTTCCGTGGGGTCCATCTCTTTACGGAGCGCGAATAAAAATATTTTAATATAGTTTTACAAATTTCGTAGCCTGAGTCTCTAGCCTCCTTAATATGCTAATGGTTTCATTGCAGTATATAACAGTTTTTTCTAGCTTTCCATGCCCGAGAATGGATCAGCCCTGCTACACTGACCTTCGCTGTCAGAGAACTTGTAGAGAATTATGCAGCTCATCCCGAATTGGTGGATAACATCGATTGGTTCTTTGTCCCTGTTGTTAATCCAGATGGCTACGAATACACTTTCACTAATGTAAGTCTTTTATTTCTATTTCTGATTTAAATTCATTTATGTCTTTTCTTTGACGAGGGGCCTATCAAGGATTTGTTTTCAGGAGGACCTTAGTCTATTTGATCTAGTAAATCATGAAAGAGTGCATGTTTTTGTAAGAAAATGGATATTTTACGGGGGGGGGGTATGAGTTAAGCCAATAAGCTCATCTCCTAGCCCCACTAGCGTTTATTTGCTTTTTATTTCTAATCTTTGTTTTTAAGGCTAGCTCTATAGCCACATGACTTTGCAATAACTTACTTTTTAACGTCTACAGCTATTTTTGTTTTATACAGTAGGCCAAAAAACAAACTCAGATCCCATGTACTGTTCAGAACTTCAAATTTCTAGAGAAAATATGGTTGTATAAATGGAAGTATTCAATTTGAAATTGCAGGAATAGCATATTTCTAAATTAAGGACCCAACTCGTTATTTATTTGTTTTTTGCGTGCTAGGAAATCAAATGATTGTCCACCTTATATCCTTCTCTTATATTTTACCTTTATAGGAACAATAAACAAAATTTTAAAGAAATTTTCCAAAATGTGTAGCCTATCTACTGCAACGAACAGAAAATATTCTAGAAATTTGTCTAGCTTTGGAACACTGTCTACTGTTGTAAGATTGTAACTTGCGTACGCAGGTGGGGGAACTTCATACCCAAACCTTTGTCAAATCTAGAGGTGTTTAGAAGTATTCCTGTAATTTCCTATACTTTTTAAAAAGTCTATTCATATTTTTACCTTTGAAATTCCAACACAATAAT